>RXON01000685.1:0-126605 GCA_009667805.1 Leptobrachium leishanense
CAATTCGGCAGCTTTTCACTGCTGGTTTTGCTCTCTGAATAGACGAAGCATTGCTTCTCTATGGGGATTCACTGCCCTCGAACAGGCACCGACCAGGCACCGAATGTGCAGGCAATTCGCCAGGATTTGGCGAACTGCCTGCTCTCTGGATAGCCAAATGGCCAAGAAAGGTAACCGCACCCTGATTTTCACTGTTCAGTTACCATTTGGCCACAATTCGGATCTCTTTGAATAACCCTGATAGTGTTATCGTGAGCACGACGAAAGGCTAGATACAGACAATATCTACGTACATACCAGCGGTGGTTTCTGCCCAATTTTATTTCCTTTGTAATCTCTGGCTTCCAGGGGTCAAGTTCTGGGAAAAAAAGTGAGGGAACTCACCCACGAATTCCACAACCCCTATTACCTGAGGAAAAAATATATATATATCACGAGTATAGCAGTACGTGGTGATAACATTTTTATTGGGTTAACATTACATTTAAAAGACAAGCTTTCAAGAGTGTAAACTGGAAACTATACTGATCAGTGAAAGGTATCACTACCTACAGGTATACTCGTGATTGTGGCAACTGGACTAACGCATTTTTTATATATATATATATATCCATATATCCAGGTACAGACCCCCCAGAATTATATACCCAGGCACAGACCCCCCAGAATAATATACCCAGCACTGAGCCCCCAGAATAATATACACAGCACTGAGCCCCCAGAATAATATACACAGCACTGAACCCCCATAATAATATACACAGCACTGAACCCCCATAATAATATACACAGCACTGAGCCAGTGGCGTCGCTACATGGGGGCGGGGGGGGTGCGGCCCGCACCAGGTGACACCCGCCTTTAGGGTGACACCGTCACGCTAAGGGCGGGTGTCTCACCCTCCGCCGCGTGTTCGCTCCCTGCGAGCGTCCGAAGCATGCAGCTTCGGCGCTCGCCTGGGGGAAACACGTCACCAGCCAATAGCGGCTGGTCACGTGTCTCCCCCAGGCGAGCGCCCAAGCTGCACGCCGCCGGACGCTCAGAGGGAGTGAACACGGGGCGGAGGTGAGCTGGGGCATATCCATGAGCTGCTGCGGCATATCCATGAGCTGCTGGGGCATATATCCATGAGCTGCTGAGGCATATATCCATGAGCTGCTGGGGCATATATCCATGAGCTGGGTGGGGTGCATTATCCATGAGCTGGGTGCATATCCATGAGCTGCTGGGGCATATCCATGTGTGAGCTGCGGCATATCCATGAGCTGGGGGCATTATCCATGAGCTGGGGGCATTATCCATGAGCTGGGGGCATTATCCATGAGCTGGGGGCATTATCCATGTGAGCTGGGGGCATTATCCATGTGAGCTGGGGGCATTATCCATGTGAGCTGGGGGCATTATCCATGTGAGCTGGGGGCATTATCCATGTGAGCTGGGGGCAGTATCCATGAGCTGGGGGCATTATCCATGTGAGCTGGGGGCAATATCCATGAGGAGCTGGGGCAGTATATCCATGAGCTGGGGCAATATCCATGAGCTGGGGGCAATATCCATGAGCTGGGGCAATATCCATGTGAGCTGGGGGCATTATCCATGTGAGCTGGGGGCAGTATCCATGAGCTGCTGGGGCAGTATATCCATGAGCTGCTGGGGCAGTATATCCATGAGCTGGGGGCAATATCCATGAGCTGGGGCATATCCATGAGCTGGGGCAGTATATCCATGAGCTGGGGCAATATCCATGAGCTGGGGCAATATCCATGAGCTGGGGCAATATCCATGAGCTGCTGGGGCAATATCCATGAGCTGCTGGGGCAATATCCATGAGCTGCTGGGGCAGTATATCCATGAGCTGGGGCAGTATCCATGTGTGCTGGGGGCAGTATCCATGTGTGCTGGGGGCAGTATCCATGTGTGCTGGGGGCATATCCATGAGAGCTGGGGGCATATCCATGAGAGCTGGGGCACTATCCATGTGTGAGCTGAGGCACAATATATCCATATGTGAGCTGGGGCAATATATATATCCATGGGTGAGCTGCTGGGGGCAATATATAACTGTGAACTGGGGCAATATATCCATGTGTGAGCTGGGGCAATATATATCCATGGGTGAGCTGCTAGGGGCAATATATATCCATGTGTGCTTTCACTGCCTTCGAACAGGCACCGTACTTGCTGGCAGTTGGCAAAAATTTGTGTGAGCATATGAGAGAGCTCCACAGCAATAAACCTCACAGTAATGTGCACTGTGTGTATGAGCATTCAGTGTAATATGGGAGTACTGATTTAGGAGTAAGAGTAGTTAAAAAAAAATCCGTAAAACTCGGGGGGGGGGGTGACACCATAAGTTAGCGCACCAGGTGACACCAACCCTAATGATGCCTTTGCACTGAGCCACAAGAATAATATACACAGCACTGAGCCCCCAGAATAATATACACAGCACTGAGCCCCCAGAATAATATACACAGCACTGAGCCCCCAGAATAATGTACACAGCACTGAGCCCCCAGAATAATATACACAGCACTGAGCCCCCAGAATAATGTACACAGCACTGAGCCCCCAGAATAATGTACACAGCACTGAGCCCCCAGAATAATATACACAGCACTGAACCCCCATAATAATATACACAGCACTGAACCCCCATAATAATATACACAGCACTGAGCCAGTGGCGTCGCTACATGGGGCGCGGGGGGGTGCGGCCCGCACCAGGTGACACCCGCCTTTAGGGTGACACCATCACGCTAAGGCGGGTGTCTCACCCTCCGCCGCGTGTTCGCTCCCTGCGAGCGTCGAAGCATGCAGCTTCGGCGGCTCGCCTGGGGGAAAACACCACCAGCCAATAGCGGCTGGTCACGTGTCTCCCCCAGGCGAGCGCCCAAGCTGCACGCCGCCGGATGCTCAGAGGGAGTGAACACGGGGCGGAGGTGAGCTGGGGCATATCCATGAGCTGCTGCGGCATATCCATGAGCTGCTGGGGCATATCCATGAGCTGCTGGGGCATATATCTATGAGCTGGGTGGGGTGCATTATCCATGAGCTGGGTGCATATCCATGAGCTGCTGGGGCATATCCATGTGTGAGCTGCGGCATATCCATGAGCTGGGGGCATTATCCATGAGCTGGGGGCATTATCCATGTGAGCTGGGGGCATTATCCATGTGAGCTGGGGGCATTATCCATGTGAGCTGGGGGCAGTATCCATGAGCTGGGGGCATTATCCATGTGAGCTGGGGGCAATATCCATGAGGAGCTGGGGCAGTATATCCACGAGCTGGGGGCAATATCCATGAGCTGGGGGCAATATCCATGAGCTGGGGGCAATATCCATGAGCTGGGGGCAATATCCATGTGAGCTGGGGGCATTATCCATGTGAGCTGGGGCAGTATATCCATGAGCTGGGGGCAATATCCATGACCTGGGGGCAATATCCATGAGCTGGGGGCAGTATATCCATGAGCTGGGGCAATATCCATGAGCTGCTGGGGCAATATCCATGAGCTGCTGGGGCAATATCCATGAGCTGCTGGGGCAATATCCATGAGCTGCTGGGGCAGTATATCCATGAGCTGGGGCAGTATCCATGTGTGCTGGGGGCAGTATCCATGTGTGCTGGGGGCAGTATCCATGTGTGCTGGGGGCAGTATCCATGTGTGCTGGGGGCATATCCATGAGAGCTGGGCACTATCCATGTGTGAGCTGAGGCGCAATATATCCATGTGTGAGCTGAGGCGCAATATATTCATATGTGAGCTGGGGCAATATATATATCCATGGGTGAGCTGCTGGGGGCAATATATAACTGTGAACTGGGGCAATATATCCATATGTGAGCTGGGGCAATATATATCCATGGGTGAGCTGCTAGGGGCAATATATATCCATGTGTGCTTTCACTGCCTTCGAACAGGCACCGTACTTGCTGGCAGTTGGCAAAAATTTGTGTGAGCATATGAGAGAGCTCCACAGCAATAAACCTCACAGTAATGTGCACTGTGTGTATGAGCATTCAGTGTAATATGGGAGTACTGATTTAGGAGTAAGAGTAGTTAAAAAAAAATCCGTAAAACTCGGGGGGGGGGGGTGACACCATAAGTTAGCGCACCAGGTGACACCAACCCTAATGATGCCTTTGCACTGAGCCACAAGAATAATATACACAGCACTGAGCCCCCAGAATAATATACACAGCACTGAGCCCCCAGAATAATATACACAGCACTGAGCCCCCAGAATAATATACCCAGCACTGAGCCTCCAGAATAATATACACAGCACTGAACCCCCAGAATAATATACACAACACTGAGCCCCCAGAATAACATACACAGCACTGAGCCCCCAGAATAACATACACAGCACTGAGCCCCCAGAATAACATACACAGCACTGAGCCCCCAGAATAACATACACAGCACTGAGCCCCCAGAATAATATACACAGCACTGAGCCCCCAGAATAATATACACAGCACTGAGCCCCCAGAATAATATACACAGCACTGAGCTCCCAGAATAACATACACAGCACTGAGCCCCCAGAATAATATGCACAGCACTGAGCCCCCAAAATAATATGCACAGCCCCCTGCTTGACCACCAATTACCAGATTTCTGCCAGCCTCTGACCTAAGGACCGTCCTGACCACTCTATTGTAGCTTACATACAGAAAAATAAAATGGTGTTGCGCCCGTACTCAGAGCGACTGCAACAGCCAGGAGTAACAGCCCGATTAAAGTATAAAGCAGGAGAAAAAAAAAGAAGATGTATTCTGCGCTCATTTATACAATTCCATGTGCAACAAAACACTCAGAGGGTTTAGTTTGCTTGAATGGCCATTGAAGTGTAAGCTCACTCGCCCCGTCAAGGCACCTCCTGGGTAGAGTAAATCCTAACCCATGTACCAAAAGCTGCTCCTCTGAACAACTGCACGCCCTCCTGCTGCTTTTCAGCCAAGGAGAGGCAGAAAAATGGTGCGTTTTATTTATACACGCACTTAGCACTTCCCATTTGGAGTTGAAGAAAAAAGAAAAAAAAAAAAAAAGAACAGCAGCAAAAATGACCAACTGGTGTTACAACTTCACCCTTTCCCTGCTGAGCCATTTCACCGCTGTGTGCTGAACTCATTTTTACCACTTTTGCTCATCATGTTTAAGTGCGTTTAGAAGCCACGTTTTATTATGACCCGCAGATTTTTTTATTTTTTTTTCCCGGCAGATTCACAATATCATTATCATAATATACAGACAGGACATGACGTATACATATAACAAAATGCAATAGATGTTGAATTTTTTATCCTCTACAGCGTGTAAAGTGTTTGTTTTTTTCACATGAGCGTTTGCGGTTGTATTTTCTATGGGGTGCACTTGTACAAAAATTAGAAATGGGGACTTGTTACATGGAGGGGGGAATTACGAGATTTTTTTGCAGACGCACTAGACAGAAAAAAAATCATTAGTGCAGCATCATTGTACACTTTATATTGAAATGTGAACAATACTGCTGCATTATAAAAACACCAAAAAAAGCAGTTTGTTTTTAACTTTGAACATGGTCATGTTTGGCATCATTGGAGGCCATGTTCAGACTTTTCGAATTACATCATGCATGACCCCCTAGCCACCAAGGTTCTGGAGATAAGGGATTCCTTTTGAACCCCAGTATCTCCACCAGGGGATTTCCTCGGGAAATCCCTAGGCAGCTAGGGGTTTCCCCAGCTATCTGACATTGTGCTATGCACGACACGTCAGGAGCCAAGGGGGAACCCGGAGGTGGAGCCGCCATCCAAGATAGTGGCCCCCACTGGAGCTAGATTGTGATCTGGCACCGAGCTGCACGTGATCACGATCTGGAAAGTAAAGGGTTAAAAAAACAGGCACGGCTTTAAATGTGTTTTTTTTCTCCTGAAAACCCCCCTGATCTGGAGGGAGAGGGATCCAAAAGGATCCACCCCTCCCTTTCAGGCGATCTCCTGGCATCGCTGGGGGTGGGGTTCGTCACCTGGAAATTATGCACAATGACATCATTTACGTCGGGGGGCCGGCTTCGCTTAAGCCAGAAAGCCACATGACCCCAGACAGAGGTGAGCATCTCCGCCAGGGCTCCCGCAAGCGGAGGACATGTGGGGAACATCCCCCGCATGTAGCAGGAGTCAATTAGGACGTTCCCCACACGTCCTCTGCAGTGAAGGGGATAATATACATACAGAAAAAAATGGCGTCGTGCCCATACTCAGAACGGCTGCATGTAGATTATGTTGTAAAAGTCATTTTTGCTGCTGTTCCTTTTTCCATGTTTTTGTTCAATCCCAAATGGTAAGTGCTTGGTGCGAGTATAAATAAAATTGCACCATTTTTCTGCCTCTTAGCTGAAAAGCAGCAGGGCATGCAGTTGTTCAGAGGAGCTGCTTTTGGTACATTGGATAGGACTCCCTATGCAAAGAGGTGTCTTGATGGGGCGAGTGAGCTTACGCTTCAATGGCGATTCAAGCAAACTAGAACCTCTGATAGGGTTTTGATGCACATGGAAATATATAGAAAAGAGCGCAGGACGACAACTATGTTTTACACTATTGTAGTTGTAGACACAGTCCCAGTGTCTTCAAAATGTTCTGGTCCCTACCGTCTACATACGAATCCCTGTCATGCTCCTGGCCTAGCATGGTGTGCAGGAGTATGGGTGTGAGCCCAGGATGCAGTGAAATAGCACCAGAAGACAGGATACAGGGGTAACAGGGTTTATTAAAGTAATAGATATGAACAAAATACGATAGGATTAAACAACAAGATGATAGCTGGGAGTAGTGGGAGTGGGAACTCAAGATTTGGAGGAGCTAGGAGGCAGGACAAACAGGGTAAAAAAGAGGCTGAATGACTAGGAGAACACAGACATTACAGATAACACATAATCTAAGTGAAGGTACAAATGGAAGCAGGCAATAGAATAGTCACGGCGAAGCAGGGGTCTGGTACACGAGTAATGGTAATATTATTACAGAGGGGGACAAGGAGGATACCAGAAATGAATGTTGGTTCAGCAGAGGGGAAGCAGGAATGTCTTTGTATCAAAAGCAGGAGGGGTTCCAGGTAAGAATCTCAGTAGTTCAAATCTGCACTTGCTAGGCTGGGAAACTTCAATGAGGAAGTCCAGAGTAGAGGGTGTGACTTCCTCATATGCAGGGTTCATTAGGGGAGGATGAAGGGCAGGTGAGGTTCCAGGTCCATCGTGCAAATCTGAGTCCAGAAGAGAGTATAGAAAACAAAAGTCCTGGAACCTGTATAGATCATGCAGACCATGATAAAAAGGGGAAAAAGTGGGCGCCAGAGGGTCTGGGGGTTCGGAGCATGACAACCCCCCCAACAAGGGGCAACCTCCGGGTGCCCCAGATGTGGTCGAGGACTGGCAGGAACAGGTAAGGAGCAGGATGGAACATGGAGTCGGTAGTGCCAATTTTATTCACTTCAGTTGGAACATGGGTTTGTTCTCCGCCATTGGTCCAAGATCGCCTCAAACCGCGCTAGGTGCTCTCTATGAATCAGAGTCCCGTTAGAGGCCGGTACAAGGTCTGCTTCCTCAGGAACAGGAACTTGGGTAATGACAGTGGCACGGGTCTGCAGCGATGACGATACTGTAGCTTGGCTTGGCAGCGCCCTTGGCGAGGTCCGGAGGGGCAGCGAGGCATGGAGAGGTAGTGCCCTTGGTGAAATGCGGAGGGGCAGCGCCCTTGGCAAAATACGGAGGGGCAGCGCCCTTGGAGGGGACCAGCTTGGCAGCGAGGCATGGAGGGGCAGCGCCCTTGGCGTCGTTTGGCGGGGCAGCGCCCTTGGCGATGACCGACGGGGCAGCGTCCTTGGCACGGACCGATGGGCAGCGCCCTTGGCATGGACCGATGGGGCAGTGCCCTTGGCGATGACTGGTAG
The DNA here is from genome assembly GCA_009667805.1 of Leptobrachium leishanense. NCBI lineage: Eukaryota > Metazoa > Chordata > Amphibia > Anura > Megophryidae > Leptobrachium > Leptobrachium leishanense. The sequence goes on from RXON01000685.1 coordinate 7,937, forward strand.
GGCAGTGCCCTTGGCAAGACTTGATGGGGCATGGATCTCTGTATGGCATGGCTCTGCGGTGACCTGGGTACAGCACGACTCTTGCTGGGCAGTGAGCGGCTTGGCCTTACGCTGGCGGCGACGTGGCGGTGACAGCTCAGGAGATCCTGCAGGATGCAGGGCAGCGACCTCTCGAGATCCTGCGGGATGCAGGGCAGCCGACATGCAGGAGTCCTTACGCTGCAGGGCAGCGGACATGGAGGAGTCCTTATGCTGCAAGGCAGCGGATATGGATTATGCGGCCTGGCATGGCTTTGTCACTGAGGTCAGGTAAGGATGGAACATGGAGGTCTTTTGCTGGAGTTCTTGGCAGTACAATCCCTGAGTCTTTCTCCATACCTTCTCCTCCAGGGTTAGGGGTCCTCTAAAACCTTTCATGGGCGTAGGGGTTTGCTCCGCAATCACAATGTTCTTGGACTTCTGCAACATAACGGAGAGCACCAAGTCCAGGTGCTGCATGAACGTAGTAAGGGCCTCTTTCAAGTTCTTCAGCAGGGCTATCATTACTGCGGGCTCACTGGTGTTTCACTTCCTCATTCTGTCATGCTCCTGGCCTAGCATGGTGTGCAGGAGTATGGGAGTGAGCCCAGGATGCAGTGAAATAGCACCAGAAGACAGGATACAGGGATAACCGGGTTTATTAAAGTAATAGATATGAACAAAATACGATAGAATACACGATAGGACTAAACAACAAGAGGATAGCTGGGAGTAGTGGGAGTGGGAACTCAAGATTTGGAGGAGCTAGGAGGCAGGACAAACAGAGGGGAAAAGAGGCTGAATGACTAGAAGGAGAACACAGACATTACAGATAACACATAATCTAAGCGAAGGTACAAATGGAAGAAGGCAATAGAATAGTCACGGCTAAGCAGGGGTCTGGTACACGAGTATTGGTAATATTACAGAGGGGTACAGGGGGGACAAGGAGGATACCAGAAATGAATGTTGGTTCAGCAGAGGGGAAGCAGGAATGTCTTTGTATCAAAAGCAGGAGGGGTTCCAGGTAAGAATCTCAGGAGTTCAAGTCTGCACTTGCTAGGCTGGGAAACTTCAATGAGGAAGTCCAGAGTAGAGGGTGTGACTGTCTTCCTCATATGCAGGGTTCATTAGGGGAGGATGAGGGGCAGGTGAGGTTCCAGGTCCATCGTGCAAATCTGAGTCCGAGTCTGAGAGTATAGAAAACAAAAGTCCTGGAACCTGTATAGATCATGCAGACCATGATAAAAAGGGGAAAAAGGGGGTGCGGAGCATGACAATCCCCCGCATTACTGGGTTCAGACAACCCCACCGTTACAATGTGCTACTATCTGCTGATGGGGTTTCTGGGGACCAGACCCCATCTGGCAGGTGTTATTGTCTGTTGTATGTTTGAGTGGTCTATTGTTGACCTGCCTTGTCAGGCAAACACTTCCTCGTTATCTGAAGTCTTAGAATGCAATCCTGTTTAACATCCACAACTATCATTGTTCTGTATTGTCCAGAAGATGTTGATCAAAGCTAATTGCCTTATCAGTCCCTGTGTATGTCACAGACTCTGAGGAGCAGAAAATTTGAGGAATGTCTGGGGAGGGTGTATGATTTTATACATCTCACATCGGCTGAAATACAAAGCTGCTTGGTTTGTAGAGATGTGCATGGCCTTTTTCTTAGTTTTGTATCCCCCTCCCAGACTGGATCACTTAGCTGATCTGGCCCCAAACAGGGAATTTTCCAGTATGGCACCATTCGGCTGTTCACTGCGCAGGCAATTTGCCAAATTGCCAGCAAGTACAGCAGGGCTTGACAAAGAGGGATTTCACTGCCACCCCGGTAGCCCATGGCTCCTAAATTTCCAGTTTATTTTACACCAATCTAAAAGCAGTCTTTGCATCTAAAAAAATCTAGTTGGCTTCAATGTTTTCTTCAAGGTCTCCTACATTTAAAGGTAAATAGTGTGTGCCTGCCTGCTGTGGGTAAATAGGGCGCCCAATGACAAGAGCAAAGATAACATCTGTACATTGTGATTTGTTTGTTAACACAAATATATGTATGTATGTATATCAGAGCGGCCCAACTCATATTAGAAGCAACGTTCTGAACTTCTCGGCTCAAAAAAAGTAGCCAAAAGCAGTGGCGTCGTAACGTGGGGGCGGGGGGTGCGGCCCGCACCAGGTGACACCCGCCCTTAGGTGCTCCCTGCGAGCGTCCGAAGCATGCAGCAAATCCATGAGCTGGGGCAGTATCCATGAGCTGGGGCAATCCATGAGCTGGGGCAGTATCCATGTGTGAGCTGGGGCAGTATCCATGAGCTGGGCTATTATCCATGAGCTGCTGGGGCATATCCATGAGCTGCTGGGGCATATCCATGAGCTGCTGGGGCAAATCCATGAGCAGCTGGGGCAAATCCATGAGCAGCTGGGGCAAATCCATGTGTGAGCTGGGGCAGTATCCATGTGTGATCTGGGGCAGTATCCATGAGCTGGGCCATTATCCATGAGCTGGGGCAGTATCCATGTGTGAGCTGGGGCAGTATCCATGTGTGAGCTGGGGCAGTATCCATGTGTGAGCTGGGGCAGTATCCATGTGTGAGCTGGGGCAGTATCCATGTGTGAGCTGGGGCAGTATCCATGTGTGAGCTGGGGCAGTATCCATGTGTGAGCTGGGGCATAATCCATGAGCTGCTGGGGCATATCCATGAGCAGCTGGGGCAAATCCATGTGTGAGCTGGGGCATATCCATGTGTGAGCTGGGGCATATCCATGTGTGAGCTGGGGCATATCCATGTGTGAGCTGGGGCATATCCATGTGTGAGCTGGGGCATATCCATGTGTGAGCTGGGGCATATCCATGAGCTGGGGCAATATCCATGAGCTGGGGCAATATCCACGAGAGCTGCTGGGGCAAAATCCACGAGAGCTGGGGCAGTATCCATGTGTGCTGGGGCAGTATCCATGTGTGCTTGGGGCAGTATCCATGTGTGTTGGGGGGGCATATCCATGAGAGCTGGGGCAATATCCATGTGTGAGCTCGTCTGGGGCAATCAATCCGTGTGAACTGAGGCGCAATATATCCATAGGTGAGCTGGGGCAATATATATCCATGGGCGAGCTGCTGGGGGCAATATATAATTGTGAACTGGGGCAATATATCCATATGTGAGCTGGGGGCATATATATCCATGGATGAGCTGCTGGGGGCAATATATATCCATGTGTGCTTTCACTGCCTTCGAACAGGCACCGTACTTGCTGGCAGTTGGCAAAAATTTGTGTGAGCATATGAGCGAGCTCCACAGCAATAAACCTCACAGTAATGTGCGCTGTGTGTATGAGCATTCAGTGTTATATGGAGTACTGATTTTAGGAGTAAGAGTAGTTAAAAAAAAACCCGTTAAACTCGGGGGGGGGGGGGTGACACGATAAGTTACCGCACCGGGTGACACCAACCCTAGTGACGCCACTGGCCAAAAGACCACATGCACAAAGAATACCGAACAGCAAAAAGCAGCAGGTAACAAAGTGATAATAGAAGCACCTAAAATCATAATTTGGGTCAGTACAAACCAACTCCCAGATACAGAGGCAAGGTTCCCAGCGTGTCGGCGAGGATTTGCCTTCATCTTGATAAAGGCGGATCCTCACCAAAATGTTGGCTCCTAAAGTCAAAGCAAATTTGTCAAGCCCTGAAGTATAGTGCCTGTTCGGCGGCAGTGAAATCCCCCATAGAGAAGCAATGGTTAATCTATTCACATTGAACAGCAGAGAAATGTCCTGATGTTCAGTGGTTTCAGTCGACAGGTTTATTCAGGCGAATCCCATAGGTTTCAATGTTAATTTTCCGTTTATATTCAATATCTAACCATTTATTTTAATCTGCAGCAAAATTAGTTTGAGGAAAAAAAAATTTCTAGCGTTCAACACAAGGTCCTATAAAATGATAATTTCAGTGTTTTGCAAACGGAGTTTAAAGGGAGACGGTCAAATTGTTTTTTAACCGTTAACTTTGCCTGATTTTTTATTTTGTACATAAGTCAGTGTACAGATATAAAAGGGCCACGCAGGGCAACCAGAAACTGTCAGCATAAGCACAACAAGAAAAATATACATCCCAGATGGGGGGGGGGGGGGTCTCAGTGAAAAGTGTCAAACAATAAGGGAAACACATGCATAGATCATAAAGAGTCGGAGGCTTAGAATAGGGGTGACAGGGTCATGAAAATAAAACCGCTTGTAACCAGCATAAAAACAAGTCAAGAGGCAGAGTCATCGAAAAATGCAAAAAGCAGAAGTCCAGGCAGTGGTCAACGGTGTCCTACGGGGGGGGGGGTGGTGAAGGACAAAAGGGTACACTCAGCCAGCATCATGAAATGGCAGGAGCTGCTCCACAGGTAGAGACATGGGAGGCCAGGCCAGTTGGCAATCCCAAATCCGGTGCAGAAAGATGGCCGGCTGGTCAAGCAAGAGCTCGTCAGCAGCTCCACTGCAACCTGACATCGCGGGTCAGGGCCGTTGTGATGGGATAGCAGGGGAGGTCCAGGTGGCTTTGTCCACGGAAACTTTGAGGAAGAACTCAGCTATCAGGCTCCGATCTACACCCACAGATGCCTCCAGCACTCCCGTCAGCTCCTTCCGAACAGATGATGCTCTGCAGACAGGCGCCCCTGGGATGTGTGAACGTTACTCCGCACATCTGTCAGCTTTCTCTGGGCCACCAGCAGCACCACCGGGTAAGATCTCCTGCACTAATGGCCATCATTTGGTGCCAAGTCCCCTTTGTGAGGGTGCTCAGGTCTTCCTCTCCAATTGTGCCATACAGGCTTCAAGGTCGGCGAACACAGCCATCTTCTCTGCATGGGGGGGGGGGGCACGGGGTAAGCTGGTGCCTGATCACCAACCTCATACACTTTCTTCAGCCTCTCCAGCAGCCCAGCTAGTGAGTCAATGAGGGGACACTGCAGGATCTTCTGGGTAGGCCCAAGAAGGCTGCCAGCAGCACCCGTCTGAAAAACAGCCAGTAAACATCCACAGCAAGTTTGGGGAGGGGGTAGAACAGACCCTGGACAGCACTCAATGGCCAGCTGCTCTGGGAAGAAAAAAAAAGTCTAGAGTACCCATAGAAGGAAGGATCGGAGCTCCAGAGACACATCCACCTTCATCTGCAGCCGGCCATGCCCCAACTTTGTCTTTTAATGGATGTGGTGCGTTTTGTTGCAGTGGTCGAGTGATCCGATACTCTAGATCGGATCAGGTCCAGTTTTCAGGTGGGCGCTCTGCCGCTGTGGCAAATTTGAGTTCCCTCCCTGCATTCTGGGGAATGATGACCATGACACGGTGGGGGGAATTTGATTCCAAAGTGTGGTGAATGAGGGGCTGAAATTTCAGTGCTTGAAGAATACTTTAAGGTTCATAACCTGCTGCATTCTGAAATGGCTAGTTGCACCTGGAAAATCGTTTGTGTTTTTGCTGAATGCAGCTAGATTTTCTTGCATTGTTTCAGAACCATGGAGAGCAGGAGAAGCTTACAAAGCTACGGTCCTGAAAACTCATTTTTATCCCTATGAGGTTTCAGATCAGGACCAAAGATGGCTCCAAGCCCTAGCCATGGTCCTGATCTGAAACATCATTTTTGGTCGACAATGTTTCAGGGCCATGGCTAAGGCTTGGAGCCATCTTTGGTCCTGATCTGAAACCTCATAGGGATAAAAATGAGGTTTCAGGACCGTAGCTTTGTTCAGGACCATGGAGCGCTTTGAGCCCCAGAGCTCTGGGCGGTTCTGAAACAATGTAGTAATTGGTGAATGCAGACTAATACAGCTGCGAGCAAAGAAAAAAATAAAATGGCAACGATAAAGCATGGGCTGGTTTCTTCTGCTGTTCATGGGGTCCAAATGACTGCCCTTTCTCCTGTAAACAGGGTCAGCCAAGTGGGGGAGGTCCCTTTGTGACATCACTGCCATGCATGTGAGGGGGATGGGGCAGGGCCCATGGTGTGGTCTGACCTTCAGGAAGACTGAACAGCCTGGGATTCGGCTGTCTGTCACCCACCAATACCAGAAGCTGGGATTTTTGCATTTCACAGCTCCCAGTCACTAGTGATGTCATGGCATGGTGATGTCACCCAAGACAGCTGAGGATCAAATCTGCAGGCGTTACGGAGCTTGTGTATGTAAAGTGAGCAAGTGCTGCACAGTTTCTATTGTTTGGTAAAGCTTCAGGGTCTCCTGGGTTTGGGAGTCTGAGCTGAAGAGGTGCACCATGTGGGAGAAAAGGGGAGCAAAGTCACCTAGAGATGAAAATTGGCCAAAGGCGGTCAAGCTGGACCTGCCCAATTATTTACCATGAAATGTTCAATACAGCCACCCTTTAAATTCTAAAAACAAAAACGACAGTTGGATTTTACTTTTAATGACCCACAAAATCCATGTACAAAGCCAAACCAGAAGACCACCAATTAGGACATGACATCAGCAACCCCCACTCATTGAGCCCAGGGTGAATGTCAGCGTCCGGCTTCTAGAACCTGGTTCTCCTTGAAGCGCCATCTTTTATGATGCCCAGACAGGAACTAAAGAACCAATGAGTCCATCAGGATGAAAATTCTTGAACAGTAATAGTCCTGGAGACCAGACAGGATCACGCAGCCGAAAAATCCGAAGAGTCAGGGACCTTTTAAGCTAAAATATAAAAAAATTGAAACCTCACGTTAAGGTCAAGTTTATCAAGACATTAATATTCCTAACTGGGGGGGGGGTGAAGTGGAGAATTGTGTGGGAACTCACATTTGTCCCATAAATCTGCTCACGTTTCCCCTTTAAAGAAAAGCCAAAATGAGGGACAAGACATGTAGCAGGATTGAGCACAAGCTTTATAGGGAGCGAAACCAGTGGGGACTCTTCCCTCTGCAAGAATAGTGGAAGAACGGTTCCCACCCCATAAACGTAGATTTGGGAAATAAGTACTTGTATGAGGGAGCAGCAAAGCGAGGCCTTCTGGAAACATGTCTATGACCATCATGCATGCCAGGGTCTGACTTTAGGGAGGCTAAAACATGCTGCCAGTTGAAGAGGATCAATAACGAGTGAAGTGCAGGGGGTCTGGTCTTCAATGCACAGGATAAACCATTAAGATGCAGCACCTCCTGACCACTGCTCCATAAACCCATTAATGCTCAAGTAGGAGAGACTGGGTTTTAATGAGTCCATTGTAATCTTAGAGCCAGGATCTTCAACTCCTCCATGCAATAGATGGCCAGACCCATCTGCTGGGCAGAAGTCAGGGCATTGCGGCAATAATCAGGCCTGGAGCTTAAGATCCCGACTTTACAGGGTGCAGGAACTCCATTCCTCTTGAAGTTAGGAACTGTTCCCACTTGTCCTGACCCCTCAACTGCCACCAGTGAAGTCTCATGGGGTCCTCCTTGACAAGGAAGGTTTAGGTTAGAGCAGATTAGGTCAGCTCCGCTAAACTGGGAGGAACGAGGGAGTTTAGCATGGACTGCATTTATTAGCACAGACAAGAGCATCAGTAAATGGGCAACAAAACCAACCTTCTGAAACTTTGGGAGGCTCGGGGTGATCTGGATTTTCTGTTTTTCCTGGTGCAAATGCGGCATCAGCAGCTGCTTGAGACAAAGTAAAACATGTTAGATGTACATCATCCCACACACAATACAGGTTGCAGACATGTAGATTTTTCCACATTTGGAAGCTTCTAGATTCTAGACAGAATTTTTTTTTGCACAAATGGGACAGAATTAAAGTTCTCAGCTCTGAAATGGGGGGTGGGGTTCCTACAGCTCCAACACAACTTGCGTTTACGTGGTGCAAACACCATTTCTCCTGTGCATTGATACACCGGCTCGATCCATATGCATCTGGATCCCAGAAAGCTTGCAGCTGTGAGTGTTCAGACAGCATGATGTCCACTCTGGCCAGTGGGATATTGGAATGCCTGCCGGGTGATTGTGGGGCAGAGGAAGACAGCAGTATCTGGCAAACAAAGCTAAAGTTGTCAGTAGCGTGTTCCCCTACACCAGGGTAAAGTGGCCAATGCTACACAGCGGGTAAAAAGCTCCCAAGAGAATATTATTCCGCAGCGCTGTACAATAGGCACAGTATAGACAGGGTTACAATACAATGAACAACATTTGACAAACAGTACAGGAGGAGATGAGGGCCCTATTCCCGTAGGAAATCACAATCTGGGAGGGTTGGGGTTGGAAACAGGAGGAGAGGACTGTAAGGTGAGAGTGATTGTTGCCTGGGATTAGTAAGTAGAGAAAAGCGTAGACAGCTGGAAAGGATGCCTGAAGAGAGGCCGGTCCTGGATGGGACTGCTGAGTGTGAATGGATCCTGGCTGTGCGTTTCCCTGTGTGAAGAGGAAAGGAGTTCAGGCAAATGTTAGGCATCAGAGGCCTTTGAAATGGGGGGGGGGGAAGGAGGTTGGGGAAAAGGGACGGCACAGGTTAAAATTCTAATTGAAAAAGTGGGATTTAGAGAAAATAAAGATATCAGCCAAAAATTAAGAAATGCAGATACACAATGCAATTGCGAGGATAGCATATCGTGGAGTGCGCTGGTGGCCATCATGTTGAAAACTGGATACCTGGAATGTTCTTACGATGCTTGCTGCAGGGAGATCAGTGTGTGAGTGGATCCTGATCTGTGGGTTTCCTCTCTACAGGAACATGTACCTTGTGACATTGTCATGTAAATCCCTGCATCTAAAAACGGAAGTTGTCCTAGTGACGGGATAAGAATCTCATAATCTTGGGTAGATTCACCACTAATGTACAGGTGACGACAGCTTTAAAGGGACTCTAGACACCATGTTCCTCTGTAGAGCTGTGTCCCATATACCACACCACCCTCAATGCCTTCAGCATCTCCTGGCCAGCCTTCCAGGTGTCAGGGCACAAGGCAAATTCCTTCACTACCAAGTGGTTTTCCACAGAGCCACTGTAGGACCCAGTGGTGTGGTGCAAAGCCACTTTAACCATGTGGCAAGAGGTCAGTGTCTCGGCTGAGCTTTTCCTAGGCAGCAAGACCTAGTTGAGGAGAAGAGAGCACCAAGGCAGCTGTAATTCAGCAGATGAGACCTGGAGCTTCTAGCAAGTCGGCTGTTCTGATTCTGGAGCCCATTTACACCTCAGGTTTCCCTTGACATGGAGCCAGAGATGAGGCTCTCGCTTTTAAAAGCTAGTGTTACTCAGCTGCTATAGTGAAGCTTTTATGGAAGAGTTGGACGGCTGGACCAGCAGAGGACATCTGAAGCATGGAGAGGTAATGATAGTCTGGGCTGGAAAGTCACTGGGGAAATGGCGATGCTGGGTGATTGAGAAATAGGGTGGGCATCAGGATGAGGTTAGCCTGCCCGGCACCTCCGCTTCCTTTTAATACCATATCCCTTTGGGCAGATGCTGACGACAACTTCTGCTTAATTTTGGTAGATTTTCCCATTCAGGGAATCCCAAACCTGGAGGTCTGTGCAACACTAGACTTGCCAGATCAGCCATGTTTTCCTGGGCGCATTTCATGTAGAGGGGAGCACAGGTAAGGTGATGCCCTGCAACATGTATAATTCATAGGCTGCAGGAAGGACAGGTGGGTAACCTGGGATTCCCTACCTGCAAAGTATGGATTTTACATGCTGCGGGGCGGCATTCCTCATGAATAAGTTAAATGCGGCTGATCTGGCAGCTCTACTTGCGCACTTTACATACACGAGTCCCGCAGCGCCAGTACAGAGCGAAGGATCGGAGCCATGTTTGCATAGCGTCAATGGATAACTGCCTCAGCAAAGGCCAGGGTGGATGATCTCAGGGTGAGCTTGGCATGCTAAGTGCTGACATCACTAGCAACAATTATTAGGTGGAGGAAAATCCTCCACTTCACCCTGCAGGGACTGCAGATTGTGGTAGCAGGGAGGGGGCACTCACATTAAAAAGTGAACGTGTTAAGGAGTGTCCCTTTAAGATACGGGATCCTTTGCCAGATCTCAGGATTAGCAGCCATGGAAGAGTTAACCCACAGCAAGGTGATGAAGTATGAAGAGTTAATCCAAGCACAAAGCCCTATTGACTTCAGCTGGGGGGGGGGGGGGAGCATTAAAGCAAAGCAAGATCCCTGGTCCCCATGAAACCAACCTTCAGGTTCATCTTTCTCTTCTGGTGCAGCTTCTGAGCCAGCTGGGACAGGAACAAAAAGAAATTTGATAAATCGTAACGTGACGACATGTGGAGGGAAGGTTTTGGTAAATGTTGCATTGTGGGAAGAAATTACAGTATTGGAATTGGAGATAACTTGGTTTTACATATGAGGACCGAGAATTCCTGTCTTAATTGCAAGGAGTAAGGGGTGTTTATTGGAGGGCGTCAGCTTTCAGCGCACCTGATGACGGCCGTCTCACAGGTACAATGTTTAATGCCTCAATTTACATGAATAATTACAGCCAGGCACCATCTGGGATAAAGGAATAAAATGTAGGCAGCGACAATAGATAAGACTGTCTGCAAACCTGGGGGGGGGGGTGACCGTCAGGATAAAGAGGTAATGTGTAGTGTAACTGGAGAGTCATTAAAACTTTCAGGCAAATGACACTAAAATTCTGAAAGCCGTTTATATAAATCAGCCCGCTCCCTAAGGTCAAACAGTGACCTGCGCCTAGCTTCTCCCCGCATCACCTCTTCCCATGATAGACTGCAGGATTTCTCACGCGCAGCCCCCACTCTCTGGAACGCTCTCCCTCGTACTGTCAGACTTTCCCCTAACTTCTCTTCCTTCAAACGCTCCCTTAAAACATTCCTATTTAGGGAAGCCTACCACCCACCTCACTGACGCAACCATCAATCACTCTCACCTTACAGTCCTCTCCTCCTGTTTCCAACCCCAACCCTCCCAGATTGTGAGTTCCTACGGGAATAGGGCCCTCATCTCCTCCTGTACTGTTTGTCAAATGTTGTTCAATGTATTGTAACCCTTTCTATACTGTGCCTATTGTACAGCGCTGCGGAATATGCTGGCGCTTTATAAATAAAGAATAAATAATATATAGATGGGAAACACTGGTGTAAAGTGGACGTTTCCAGTTCAATTGAAACCGCCATCCCTGAAGGTGTTGAGGCAGGAATAGCCGCCGTTTAGCGGGACAGGGTTTGCCGCTTCCATAGTTGGTGGAAAAGAGCAGCGATGCTCAGAGAAAACTTGTTAAAAAAAGGGTTTGAAAATGTAATGTAGGAAGACATTGAGCAACAAGTTAATGTTTCCCAACATCCGGGGGGGGGGGCACTCTTATAAGGTGTCAACATTACACTTGTGCCCCTCATCCCAGTGACAGCACAATGCTGGCTTCATTTTACCAATAAGGTCCCATTACAGGAGATGCGGGGGGGTCATTTGGACCCCTGTTTCCTTATGTCTGACGAGGACAGTTGAGGCATCATTTAGAAGGATAGAGCCCGGCCTTGCCAAAAGACACGACCATGTACGAAGAGAAATAAAGAATAAAACTTAGTGATGTCTGTCACAACAAAGAGCCTTGAAGTATCAAGTGATCAAACCGAAGCTTTCCCTTTCGTTGAAGCTGGAAGATTCCATTAAAGCATAATATTCATTGTAGGAATAAAAGGCACTGGGTCCATGAGCAGACGTTCCGATGAGGTCACAAGACTATATAGACTTACCTGCAGGTTCTTCAGAAGGTTCAGACTCCTTGGCTGCTTCTGTATCTGGTGAAGCTGTAGTAGTGACTGAAACAGAAGAGCGAGACATTTACACATTGTGTTTCAGCTCTGCCAAATATATGCAAGATCCATCTTCAGGTGGATTTTTGGAAAAAGTCACAAGACTGAAAAGAAAGTGTAAAGCCTACGCTTTGATGGCATTCACTTAAAATTCAGATCCTAATGGCTCTTGTTTGAGGTGTGGGGGGCTGTGGGTTCTAACCCTCTATTTGGGCCCCCCGCCTCTTATTGGCTACAGGGGGCCCTCAATATTTTTAATGTGTTTGCATTGAAGGTCCTTTCCAACCCTTGTTAAATGCCAAACCTGTACATTTGTAGGAATAGGATAACGGATCACAGCCAGGTGGCCAGTGGGTGGTTGTAATGTGCTCTATTTGGTCTTGTTTGGGCTCGTTGCACAGGAGGAAATCCAGAGAAAGGTACCAGGGTGTCATCTTCCATTGTTCTCCTGGTCCCTCAGTGTAATTGCTTCATAGAGTCCACATCTTTGTTCCACAAGTTGGAGCCTGGCTCACTTTAGTTGGAAAGCTGTAACACTACTGTCCTAAGACTGGAAAAGCCTAGATCTCATCAGTCCCTTGCAGAGCATCCAGCCTCACATTAGAGATTCTGGGGGGGGGGGTCTGAATATTTGGATCAGCTATAGGTGAATTCAGAAAGTGAGATTTCCCGCTTCTAATCCTGATCAAGAGCTTTCACTTGGGGAGAGGAAAGTTGTGCGATGGACTGGGGACACGAGTGCAGTACACATGTGCGTACACCGTGTACATGTTCCTCTGCCAAGAGGAGAAGCGGTTCTGCTCATCAATAACCTCATGGAGTTAGGCTGCTGGGAGATCATGTGTACACTTGACCTTGAATGGTCAAAGGAAGGACACTGGGAACCATTGGTTATCACTGACCTAAGCAGGGAGAGGAGATGGATCGCACTGTCCTCCAGTCAGTAAACTTAGATTGCAGCAATTACTGAACAAAGTCACTTAAAACCAACAAAGTCCACAGAACAAGGAAAATTGGTCAACACCATCAAGACTGCTTCAGGTTTAGAAGGCTCAGCTTGTTCTGGTGCAGCGTCAGGTCCAGAAGTTACGCTGATTGTAACTAGGTTAGTAACAGAAAAGGTTTATATTCAAGTTAAGTGAGGGAGTTTAAAGAGAAGCTAGGGCTGTGTTTAGTCAGGGAGGAGGACATGGAAGCCATCAGCACATTAGGTGATCCATTATATCTCTAGCCATTACCCTTCAGGCTAACAGTATGACACGAGATGAAAAGGATAAAGCTGTGGTATTGACTAACATCCCCAGTATCCCTATGAATACAATCACCAGAAAAGCAGCCTCAGATGTGACATCCTAATCATTTAACAAACCAGAAAAGGAATTCAGTGGCCGCCAGAAAGCGCGGCTATAATGTAACATGTCCAAAACCTAAAGCTAGAGAGACCCTATAATGGCCAAACAGAATAGTCATCACCAGGGGCATTAAGAGCCCAGTCCTAATAGGGGGTCCCATGACACAAGCTGGTGCCCCTCTGTGGCTGTTAGTGATGGGTCCAAAAGGACCTGCCTCCCCTTTTAGGCCCTCTCCCTGCTCGTGGTGGAGGGGGGGTGCTTGAATCAGATGTCATTGCATCTTGCGTGAAGAGGTCAGTACCAGGAGACCACAGCGATCAGCTGAAAAACGATCGCTGGCTGCAATATGAGGATGCCCTCAGCACATTGTCAACGTGCTGAGGGCAAGCGGGACGACGTGGCGAGCGCATCCTCTGCAGACAGGTGGTTACACAGCGCTCCGTGTCACTGCAGGTGTAACAGTATCCATCGTAATCTTTAAACCCGGGAAGATTTTACCTGCTCCGTGCATCTCAGGAGCCTCTAGGCAGAGAAGTGTGGAATGTGTCCCAAAAATAACACTTTAAATGCTGGTTTTGGGGCAAACTAAATATTAACAGGAAGTTTCTGCATTCAGGGGGCAGAGTGTTGCCTTAGTGCAGCAGTGTTTGTTTTATTGGTAAAGCCATGTATTGCTTCTGCCGTGGGACACAGGAAAATATTTTGCATTTAAATCCTCCAGTATTTTGCAGGGATACCAAACATGACCATGTGAAAACCAGACTCTGAATCTAGTCATTGGAAAGGGCAAAGTCCTGTCTCCTCACTGCAGCGCCATGGTCTAGGTTGAAGCAATGCGTTGCATCAGCGCTGCACTTGCAGCATCACTGGTCCCTTAATTGTAAAACTGAAAAGTTGGCTGCATCTAAACTTGGTTATATCTGGCATCACTGGAAAGTACATAGTCTGGCCTTTCCAATGCTGCCTCATGTGTCCCTCTAACCCGTATGGCTCCAGAAATTGTAAAATATTTTAAATCAAGGTGCATGGTTATAAATCTGCAGGTTACAGAGCTGGTGTCCGGCGCTAGCACTCAATCTTCAGTTTCAATAAAAAAGATATTCAGCCAGGGACCGAGTCCTCAATGAAACAGGAGGTGGAAGGAGGGGGGGGGGGAGAAGGAGGAATTAAGTGCAGACTGTATCGTCCCAGATAGAGAAGAATAGGATACTCACATATTCTGGAGCCGATTTAAATAAATGGGCACCAAACAAAAGGCAGATCGGTGGATTTAATCAAGGGGCACCGATTCCCCAACCTCAGGTCCACAAGGCAGGAAACCAGATCCTTAGAAATATCTATTTTATTTATTGTTTTAACCCCTTAACGCCGCAGGACGTACATTTACGTCCTGCATTAGGCGGGCTTTGACGCCGCAGGACGTAAATGTACGTCCTCGGCGTTTAGAGCCCCCCCGGGAGATACTCACCTTCTCCGGTCGCTTCCCACGCTGTTCTGACTCCCCCGGAGTCAGATCAGTGTGATCCCTCCTCCGGCGTTGTGACGTCATCGCGCCGGTGGCGCGATGACGTCAGTTTCAGGCGTCCCCCCCGCCGGAGCAGGGGAAGCGCCTGGAGGGGAGGGGAGGGATCCTTCGGATCCCTCTCTCCCGATCGCTTGGTCCCCGGCGGCTGTGGCCAGCATCGCTGGAAGGGTCACAGCCTGACCTTTCCAGCGATGTATGGGGGGTTAACCCCTTAGTTGCCCGATCGCGGCCTATTTCCGGTGGGGGCCGCCATCTTGGATGGCAGCCCCCACCTCTGGGTCACCCCCCGGTCAACTGACTCATCACGCCATGCGCGATGATGTCAGTTAACCGGGAACCCCCTTGCTGCAAAGGGATTTCCTATGGAATTCCCTTGCAGGAGATAAAGGGGTTCAAATAACCCCCCTATCTCCTGATCGGTGGCAGCTAGGGGGTCATGGCTGATATTGCTGGAAAGGCCAGAGCATGGCCTTTCCAATGATATCAAACATGACCATGGTAAAAGTAAAAGAAGTGTAAAAAAAGTAAAAAATAAAAAAAATAAAAAAAGTTTTTTTTAATGCAGCACTATTGTTCACATTTCAATTATAATGTGAACAATGATGCTTCACTAATGATTTTTTTTTTTTTGGGGGTTTAGCTAAAATCACGCAATTTCTCCCCAAAAAAAAATGGGTTCCCCGTCCTAATTTTTTTAACAAATCTACCCAATAGAATATGACCGCAGAGCCTCGGATAATAAAATTTAAAAAAAAACACACTTTACACACTGTGGAAGATTGAAATTTTATTGAAAATTCACATTTTTTGTTATAGCATTTTGGCAGGGCATGACATATACATTTAATAATGATATATTATTAATCTGCCGAGTCTGGCGGAAAGAACGATATATAATTTGTCTGGGTGGTATAAGAATACGTGACTTAAAAATGGTCAAAATGCGCTTAGCAAACTTCTACTTCCGAAACAGCGCCGAAGTTGTAAAATTACTCCCGTCCTTAAGGGGTTAATAAAACCGATTGTGAATTTCCACCCTGTATGATTTATTCCTTCGGCATCCTGAATAGATATTTCTAAGGATCTGGTTTCCTGCCTTGTGGACCTGAGGTTGGGGAATCGGTGCCCCTTGATTTAAATCCACCGATCTGCCTTCTGTTTGGTGCCCATTTATTTAAAAATCGGCTCCAGAATATGTGAGTATATCTCCTATCTGGGACGATACAGTCTGCACTTAATTCCTCCCCCTTTTTTTCCCTTCTACCTCCACCTCCTGTTTCATTGAGGACTCGATCCCTGGCTGAATATCTTTTATTGTAACTGAAGATTGTGAGTGCTAGCGCCGCACACCAGCTCTGTAACCTGCAGCTTTATACCTAAACAGTTTTGGGGATTTGCCGTTTGTTTGGACAGCCCGGCTGCTGCATCTCCAATCTGGCCAGGATAAACAGCTTTCTTTTGTATGTATGGACTATTTTTATACACACAATCTTTTATTCCATTTTTAATTTTGTTCACTTAATTTTTTCAACAGACTTAAAGGATTAATATTTTTTTTTTTTTTTTTTGGTTGCACTGAATTGTATTTATCTGCAGCACAAGGATCAAGCACTGAGCCTTATTTCCAGCATCTGGACAAATTACCACGCCCTTTAGAGCACTTTGCTCACCGATTGTGTTCAGCCCATTTTTTTTTTGGTGTTTTACCCTTAGAGCTACCTACAAATCTTTGCAGAAGTTCATTACATTTAAACTGAACAATAGTTTTTCTTGCAGCACACATTTTACTATTAAGTCACATCCTATGTGTTATTTCACATTTTCTTTGTGGTTCCATATGTATTTTTTGAATCATAATTTTTATTCTATTTCTGGTCAACAGTCCTCATGCAGGGAGTTCCCTACTTATTTTTAGTTTATATACAGTCTATTTCCTTTTATTTTCCTGCCTATGCCTAGAGCCATCTAGTGGTGCCATACAGACACTACACCCATTGGTTATAAATCTGGCTCCCCGGTGTGGTGACAGGACCTTTCCATGCAGTGTTTGGCCAGAGCTGATGCAAGATTTGTGATTTAGCAGAATTTATTCTGTAGCGCAGTAGTGTACATGGTGTTATGTGGGCAGGGACAATGGAGGTCCAATAATTTATTGCCTGGGGGACCTGAGTGTATCCAGTCTGCCCTTACTAAACATGGATCCTTGCAGGAAAGACTGAAACAAAATGCTCCATGCACTGCTCTATGTAGCAGGATCTGAGCTTGTGGGTCATTAAAGGGTCCTGTGCTCAAGAAGTCCAATCTTCCAGGCAATTCTGGGGCAGAGGTGCACCAAGACTGAAGGCCAGTGAGACTTGGTCATACCTCGAGCGCATCACAATCATGATCAGTTTAGTTTTTCCTTCCCGACTGGTTCACCTCAATGTTTTCACTAGAGACATGTTTAAGCAACAAGAAGATCCATACCAACATTCAGGTTTAGAAGGTTCAGCTTGTTCTTGGTTCTCTTGGATAGTTTCTGGTCCACTAGTTGTATAGGCTGCAGCTGGGTTAGTAAAAACACATTCTGTACAAGGTGTAATGGGTATAGACAGGACAAATTCTACAATACCTACAGGAGACAGGTCAGTATTCCTGCCAGCAGATAGATGTGAGGACCCTATTCCTGTGGGAATTTACAATCTAGATGGTGAGGGGATTAGAAACAGGAGGGGGGGCTGCAGTGAGTAGTTAATGCAGGGAGAGGTGAGGACTGTTTTTGGGTCGGTCGGATGTCTTGTTACAGAGTTGGGTGGTCGCTTCCCTAGACAGAAGGGTCTTTAGGGAGCGTTTAAATTAAGCCAGATTTGGGGACAGTGATATTACGAGGAAGCGCGTTCCATAGGGTCACGGCGCCGCACGAGAAAAGTTCTGCAATCTGGCATGTGAAGAGGTAATGGAGGATGCCAGGCACAGGTAATTGGATCTCGGAGCGGGCTGGGATGTATTTGGTGATTAGTGAGGACAGGTAGTGATGGTTGGTGTTAGTGAGGGTTTTGTAGGTCAGGGTGAGTAGTTGGATTCTGCTGTTGATGGGGAGCCAGTGCAGGGATTCACAGGAGGGTCAGAGACAGTGACGGATGAGATGGATAAGCTGGGCTGATGTGGGAGATAGGAAGGCCAATCAAGAGGTTGTTGAAGTAGTCCAGACGGGAGATAAGCGAGTGAATAAGTTGGTGCTGGCAGTCAGAAATGGAGGAATTTTGGGGATATTACAGCAAGATGCGAGTGATTGGATGTAGGGGCTGAAGGAAAGACTGGAGTCGAGAGTCACTCCGAGGCAGCCGACTTGTCACTGTCAATTATAGAATCCCTATCCTTCTGCATGTCAGGAATTTGAGTAGAGTTAGGGGGGGGGGGGAATTAGGAGCTTGGTCTTGAACATGATCTTCATGTAATTGCCAGCAAGAGATATTGGGAAGGATCTATTAGAGGTACAATTTTAGCCAGGAGAGGGTTGTGTCGCAGAGACCAAGGAAGAGCGTCTGAGGGGGTGGTCAACTAAAGGCAGCTGAGAGGTCAAGTAGGATCAGTATGGAGCAGGGGCCAATGAACGTGGCAGAAAGTAGGTAACCTTTGAGAGTGGTTTCTGTTGAATGTTGGGAGTGAAAGCTGGATTGCAGTGACGGTCGAGCAAGGAGTTGAAAGGAAGAGGGTTAAGCGGTCATAGACTTGTCTTTCTAGCAGTTTTGATGCTAGTGAAACTGGATGGTAGTTCTCAGAATGTGGGTCAAGGGAGGGGTTTTTTTGAGGATGGGTGAGATGGCCAGAAGAAAGGGAGAGGTTTAAAATGAGAGTTTGAGCAGGAGTGATAGGTGTGAAGGGATATTAATATGGTATTGTGAGTTTGAAAAGTAGACGCTGGAGCTCAATTTGGTCAGGGAGGATCTGTGGCTCAATTTGAAGTTTATTGAAAGGTGACAGACATCAGGTGGAAAACGTTCGAGGAATTACATTGAATTTGAAGGTTGTTAGCAAGAAAACTGAGACAAAGCAGTGGCTTTGACCAATATCCTTCATATCGGTGTGAAAATATAAACAAGTTTATTTTCAACTTAATGAGGAAGCTCATTAACCTCAGCATAAGACAATCCTTCAGAGCTTCCAAGAGGGTTATGGATCCTGGTGCCCCCAAGCTTGGAAACCTCTGGGTGCCTCTTTCCACTGTACAAGGAGCTGATCATACTCCCACAGAGTAGATGACAGACTGAACTGCAGAACCCACACTCCTGATAAAGAGTTCTGGTTACAGTCAGATATGAAAAGGACATACAAAAACCCGGAGATGAAAAGGAGGAATCCTTCCCAATGAACCCAACTTGACATTACAGGTTCACATTAAATGTGAACATGTTTAACGATAATGACCAAGTTGTTCCAATGAGTTGCAAGAGGGGAAGGGAGTAGATGGTAATATTGCATTGCTCAAAGTATGAGGGGTAAACTTACTGGATTCCTGTAACTTGGATACATTGTAAAGTTACCAGTTCACTTTTAAATGAAAGGGCAGTAAAGCCTTTGGCATGGAGGAAAGCATTTGATGGGTCAGTACTTTAAAGACAAGATTAAGGCCCACTGGAGCATTACATGGATCATGCAAGGTGTCATTGATTCTAGATGGACACAGCAATCAGCATTCCCACTGGATCCACTCATTGAAAAGGTCAATTAGGGTAGAGTGAGGTCAAGTCACTTCTAGAGAGGTGTCCACTAGGTGTCAGGCTAGACAGTTACATGGTTATCCTGGGAACACAGGGATAGGAGTCAGGTTTGAGCTCTGATCATACCATGCTCTACATGTTTATCCAGACTTCCTTTCCATGATCCTGTTAGACAATAACACATTGCAATAAGGCTCATTAAACATTGATCTGGCACGATGTTTGTTGGGCTGACAAAGGACTGTCAGGAGACCAAGGCATAAACCAGTTAACAGATGTTTACGCCAGGAATCCAAGTTGGATTATTCTAGAAATTCCAAATGCAAAACCAGATTAGCTGTAAAACCATTTCATGATTAAAAGATATGATAAACATAAGTGGCAATTTAATCAGAAGACTGAAAACCAAAACTGAAGTTAATTTGTTGTCAATATGAACACCAACAAATTAAGAAATGCAGACTGGAGGTCCTCTGGAGAAAGCCTTACCTCCTGCCGGCTCGGCACAGGATTCAGATTTATTATGATCGGAGTTGCTCGTCTCAGCCTTGGGAGGATCTTCAGTTACTGCAGCCTCTGGATAGGAAAAACCATGTTTAGTAACCCAAGAATTCCCACATTTAAAAAAACATTCCTGTTGATATGTACCAACCATGTCCCTGGGGGGGAAGACCTCCAGCAAGGGGAAGGATCAGAAGACTAGCTCTTCCTGCATAGGATGGTTTTCCAAGACTTGGACTGAGGAACCCAGAAAATTTGGGCTTTACGTGATTGAACAGTTGGCTTGAGGGTTTTCACACAAATTGTGATCAGAGACCACCAGCTGCTTCTTCCGTGTAGTTTAAGAATTCGTGCAGCCATTACTTTACCCTTGCCAAACCAGTTCAACATTTCCATGTTGGGCCAAAGCTAAATTCAGTGTTGAAAATCTGCATCACTTAATGTACCATTTGCTTGTTTTATGGGGTTTCACAAGGCACAGCAAGTGCAGCTTCTTCACATCACCCGACTGTCAGATTATATGGGTTTATGAGGCTTCCAAATCATTTTCATTTGGCCAAAATGTTAAGAGCAAAGAACAAGTCTCGCTTTTGCATTTTTTTTTCTTTCGTGCACCGGTCCTGGAGGTACTGCAATACCAGGTCAATGCATGGAGTGGACAGAGAAAGCTCTTCTTCCATCTCCCTGTTCTAAAAATCCATTTAATATAAGGCCCACAGATAAGATACACTTGATCTTAGCCAAAAGGCCGAGAAACGATTGCATGTGGTATTTTAGCATTTAAAATCCAACACTTCTCCATGTGGAAATACCGTTTCTTCCTTTTAGCAGCAATGAGGTCCTCCAGCTTCCTACAAGGTGCAATGTTATGGTGGAACGCAACAAGACAGGACATTCTCACTGTCATGGAGCTGATGTAACTCTCCATGCTTCAAACCAAGAGACTTTATGTTCAATTGTATCGTGTGTTTAGATTTTACATCGTTTGGTTTTAGTTTCAATTAGTTTAGTGTAAAATGGCGTAACTTTAGGTAAAAATGTTTATTAAAGATACTACCTGCAGCGAGTTCAAATGCTTTTTCGTATAGATTGTAAAATAGGGTTTCTTTGTTCATCATCTGCTATCTGTTTACATGTCTCAGCCAAAACTGGATTTCCTTTACAAAAATGTAAATGTGCGAGCTAAAGGCTAAAGAATGTTTATTGTAAATATCTGACATAATGTAATTAGCATTTTAGTTGGACGATGTCATTTATGGCTGTTGGATTTCAGCATAAATGGTGGAGTTTTTGTTCATTAAAAGTCAGAACTCTCAGACTGAGACAGAGAGAATCCTATTTTAAAGCATACAGCTGCATCTGGTGTTTTATTTCAGCGACGCTCCACTATACACTCAACCTCAGAAGGCACCGAGTGGCCTTCTGGAAATGCCTAACGGCTCCAGTGCAGAGGAAGAGAAGCAGGTGGGTCAAGCTGCTCGAGGCCAGTGCTCCCAGTAGCTGGGCTGACCGCAACGAAGGGGTGTCTGGAGAGTCAGGACAGGCGGAAGAGAACGGTTCCGTCACTAACCTTAGATACTATTCTACATGCACATCTGTACCACCAGCACCATCACAAGTAAAAAAGGTTTCTGCTGGAGAAAGATGAATCCCTGACACTTCCCCCAGTGTGTGTCTTGACATTTGGGTGCCGAGAGCAGGACCTGTCAGTCCTCATTCTTGTAAAGGAAGTTTCCCAATTAGAACGTGTCCAATGCTACATTGTAAGATTTCAGCCCATTTGATACTGGGAGCAGGAAGAATGCAGATACGTTTAGAGATAATGGCCTTGTGTATAGCTCAGATTGGACAAAAGGTAATTCAGCCGAAAGCATAGGAAAGGCCCCCCCCCACCGTGAGATCAAGCTGTGGAATTCTTTACCTGTTGGGTCATAGTCTGGATGGATGGGGGGGGGGGGAATTTCTCAGTTACCCTAGCACTTCAGATTGTTGTACCTCTTTAAATCATTGCAGTAACGGATGTTAAGTTGCTCACCTTTTATCCTTTGCTGTGCACAGCCTTTTGTCTGACTCAACACATCAGCACACCCTGCACATTGCTGCAGTACTTCGACATTTACATATGCAGGTTCCATAGCTCAGTGTATCAGAGCTGGACACAGATGCAATTGGTCTGAGGGTGAGTTGGAGGAAATTCCTCCCCATCAGCCAGGAATCGATTTCCAGTCTGCTGGTGATGCTTGGGAGAGGAAACTCCTCCACTTCACCCAGCATTGACTACAGATTGGAGTGCAGGGGGGGATCCTGACCACTTTGTAGCGTTGTCCCTTTAAATCCAGAAGGAGGCCATTGAGGAGACTGAAATAATGCCCCTTGCTAGATTTTTCTAGGATTAGAAGAGACCTACCAGGTTGCAGGTCAGCAGGTTGCTCTGGTTTAGATTCTTCAGAGTCTTGAATAGTTGGAGGAAGGCCATTATAGTCTGCAGCTGCTGGAAGAAAGGACACATCAGGGGAAGACAATTCACTAGGTGAGACCATGGGGATGGGGGGGGGGGGGTCAGCAACCTTGGCCAAACAAATTTTCAAAACCACCTAGTCCAAGATCTGGAGGGCCAAGGTTGCGGATTCTTGGGCTACACAATCACTTCAAGTCTTTTCCTGCTGAGAAGGCCCGACTGTTCTTTGGCCAAGAAGGACATTAGTCAAAGCAAATGTAGACTAGGACTGGTGTGCAGTTTGTATGCCATGGATTTATGTAGATCACAGCTGTCAAGCTCCCAGCCCCCAGATGATGCCTGCAATTCCCAAACATACAGGGTTATCCAAAGAGATTCGAAAAATCACCGCACGTTCGGTGACTTTTCGTTCTCTTCAATTCGGTTCCTTTTGCCGATTGCATTTCGGTGACCCTGCGGTGTATTCAGCAAACACCACAGGGTCCCCGAATTGCAGGGAAAAGCTGCCGCAAACCTGACGAAAACTAACCGAATGCACGCTGAAAACAAGCAAAAACATCTGGATTAACCTTCGAAAAAGCCGAATATGAGCCGAACAGGAGCCGAATCACACAGAGCCGAAGCAGCTGTGACGTAGAGGAGGCAGTGAATAAATTAGAAAAACCATTTGTATGAATCTGGGAAAATGAAACGCTGTTTGCAAAGAAACTACTGAGCGAAAATGTCTGAAATGTTCACAGGAGGTCCAGGGAATGATAATAAAGAGGGCTGTTACAAAAAAAATAAGTAAACTGAAAAAAAAAAAAAAAAAAAAATCGGACTTTTAAAAAAAAAAAAAAGAAATGCTTAAAGTATCCTAAAAAATCTATAAATAAAGAGACTTTTTGCTGCAGAATTTTATAATGAACGGTTTATTAGATATTGAATTAAAACGGGAATATTTTTAACATTGAAGTCTATGGGATTCTCCTGAATAAACCTGTCGAATTAAACCACCGAATGGCAGGGCATTAGGGGAACCTTTCACTGCTGGTTTGTGTTCTCTGAATAGCCGAAGCAGTGCTTTTTCATGGGGATTTCTCTGCCCTCGAACAGGCACCGAACAGGCACCGTATGTGCAGGCAATTCGCCAGTATTTGGCGAATTGCTTGCTCTCTGGATAGCCGAATGGCCAGGAAAGGTAACCGAACGCTGATTTTCAGCGTTCGGTTACCTTTCTCAAGCAATTCGGATCTCTTTGGATAACCCTGATAGTCAATGGAGTGGAATTTCAGGGCATCCTTGGCATTTGTCCCCACAGATGTTTCTGAACTACAACTTAGATACCTTTGCTATCTATTCCATTGAAGGAAGTTTGGGAATTGTAGGCATCAACATCAGGGAGGGCATGAGTTTGACAGCCCTGGCTTAGTCTGCTCTATTCCATGAACGGCCAGGTGTCTCAGGTTCCTCAACTAGGCAACGGCTACGCCGTGATAATGTTGTGTCCCATTTTTATGATTGTTGGAATCAACCCAATTTTAGTAAGCTCACAACTTCGACAACTCAGCTGTTTGGTCTTGGAAGGTTCAGCCTTCAGAGATTTGGAGGAGGTTTCTAGAGCATGGACTAGATGCAGTTGGAAGGTTCACAATATATAAAGTTGCACTGACTGCAGCACGTCTACCACCCAGCTTGAACATTAAAACCACCAATACAGGGTTTGTCGGCTTCTAAAAATGCACCATTCCCAGAATTCATGCTACACCATAAAGTGAACCTTTACCCCAGCCCAGGTCTAGAGAGAAACCTACCAGGTGTTTCCTCAGGAGACTGTTCTGCCTCAGTTTCTGAAATGAAAACGTGAGATTGTGCTACAGGACACATTTTTAACCCAATTAGAAACAACCTTGACATATTCTGGGTTTCACAGGTCAGCTCCATCTTGTATTCCTTGGGAAGTTAGTGTTCTGCTCCATAAATAGTCCCCACCACCCAAAACTGAAAAGCTCTAGTAGATTTGATATTGCCTTAAGTCATTGGAAGTTCCTAGTGACAGCAGGGGCCAGCTCACAACTAGGGTGCCCAGCATAACGGGTCAAGCATTATCATTCTGGAACTCATGGGTCACATGCAGGATATGATTGAAGTCAGATAGCTTAACTTGTCCTCTTTTGAAAGCACAATGTCCTTTACATGTTCTTCAGTTTATGGAGAAAGTAGCAAATAAAAGGTGTCTTGTGGGTAAAGAGCTTCTCTGTATGAAGAAGCAGCGCAGTATAAACCAGATGCTACTCACGAACCTCCATGACTAGAACGCAGGAAGTAAAGCCTCA
Source organism: Leptobrachium leishanense (assembly GCA_009667805.1). Lineage (NCBI taxonomy): Eukaryota > Metazoa > Chordata > Amphibia > Anura > Megophryidae > Leptobrachium > Leptobrachium leishanense. The sequence continues at coordinate 32,549 of RXON01000685.1, forward strand.
CTAAACCGGAAGTGGAACTGGGCCAAACCAAGTTAGGGAGAGTGGACTAATCCATTAGTAGGTAAAAGCATAGGGGGAGGGGAAACGGGACACAAATACGGAATCTGGTTCCATGGTGACAGTGCTTAACTATAGCTCAGCTTGCATCTCTGATCTAGTTCTTGGTTACTGTAGGTCATTAACTCCTATACTTGAGATGTTAAGGTGCCCCCAGAAGATTAAAAATGACCCATTACAACCAGCTCTCCCCATCTGCTTCTGAGGTTATTCTGAAAATGTCCCCCCAAAGACTGGTGACATGGGATTGTGCCAACACAAAAAAAGAAAGATCCCTTCGTGAGATCAGAACAGTTGCTACTTTGCTCAGCCAAAAACTGGACCAGATAGTTCCCAGTGTTCCTCCATGAATCCTTCCACCCTCCCATATGGCCTCTGCAAATTCTGTCTCCACAAAGTCCTATTGACTCCGGGAGCTCAAAAGTATTGCAGCTTGGGTCGTAATGCAAACAAAAGGGAGACTGACACGTTTTCCATTTGTCCCTTACCCTTTAACCACATGTTATCTGTGTTCAAACCTGCAGCTTCGCCAGTGGGCCTTCCCACCTGGAATAACCATTGCCAGTGGGCTCCCTGAATGCTTCTGTACCAGTGTATCCAAGATGAGGCCATTGACCAGCCACACAAAGCATCAATAGGGTTTGCAGCCAGTGTGTACATGTGGAAACATTGGTAAAGTCTATGGAAATCCCAGCAGAAGGACTGAGCAGCACTTTGATGGTGGAAGTAGGGGCAGATGGGTCATTGTGGAGGTCACTAGACAAATCAAAGTGAGTGGATGTCAGATCATATGAGTGTGTGGGTTCGAGTGATGGTCACTGTCCCCTTGGGTCTGCAGTCTAAGAGCATGTATTCCTGTAACATCCTGCCATGTCAGCCCCCCCAAAAGCATGTTAACAGCAGTCTGGTGAATACACTCACTTGGTGCGTCTTCTGATGCTGGAGGGTCCAAGGTTCTGGTTGGCCTGTGGGAAGTAAGTAGTTAAGAACCCAAAAATAAAGACCATGGACTTACCAGTAACAATCTGTATGAAGTAGAGTTTGCACTCTTACAGGGTTATTCAGAGAGAGGTGAAAAGCAGGAGAATGACTGGAGAATGAAAAATTCTAGGTAAAAAAATAGCCAAACCAGAAAAATTCTCCCTTTCATCTCACTTTCCAAATCGGCTATTTTGACCTAGAGTCATTATCCAGTCGTTCTCGCTCTGAATAACCCTGTTAGTGTAGAGAAGTTCTTTCACGCTACATTTCAGTGATAGGATCTCAAACTCTGCACCCCCTGATATTTCTGGACTACACCTCCCATGACCATCTAATGCATGTGTAGCGCTCACTCCCGGAGGAGCCGCTGAAAATGAACCACGGGTCAGTCTCCCCGCACTAGGGAATAAATATACTCCAACACGCTGTAAGTTTTACAAGTTAAAAGGTTTACTAAAAGGTTTGCAGCTCTTAAGACACGGTATATGCAGGAAGATTTACAGTACTTTCGTAACACGATAAACGCGTAGCGGTAAAAGAAACGAAAACACGAGGGCTTCGTATTTTCGGAAAAAAACCCTGACCGAGCAGAAAATTAAAAGATACGAAATTCGAGGAAAAACCGCGTAGCGGGACACAATAAAATACACAGTTCTCGTATCACGGTGAACGCGCAGCGGGAACAAAAAGAGGAAAAAATGTTCGGAATGTAACTTTAACTTTGCCCCCTTGTCCCGGTTCGGAAAAGGAAAATGAGTCCTGCACAGGTTAAGTCCCAGAACATGAGGTGATATGTATTTGTGTGTGTAGGGTACCCGGGTACTTCTCAACTGGCCAGTGAGTTTACTTTAGCGATGTCTTCGACTAGTCAGTTGGGGCCCTGTGGGTTTTAACAGCAGCGTACGCTCTTATTTAAACACGGCCTTGGGGCCTCTCACCCATCCAGCGCAAGCTTTAGATTCGGCTGGCCCAGGACGCCTCTCCGCTCGATGTTGCCGGGGGATGCCGACCACCGGATCTGTTGTCTGGCCCTCTGTCTGTCAGCCGCGACTCATCCAGCTTACCGCCTGCTCCCCGCTTCGATCGACCGCGGTACTCCTCACTCCTGGGGTCTTCTCTCCTTCAGCTGCACTTGAATAGCATAGAGGGTGAGGTCTGTGTCCCGCAAGCTGAGTGAGTCAATCCTGAAGGCCCGATCCACTCTGTCTGCGCTCCGGCCTATCTTTGGTCTCTCTCTTTACGTTGTGCATCCGCTCTCCTTGACTCCCTGGCGCGCTCTGCCTGTTCTCCACGAGGTGCAGGATGTACAGCTCTCCACAAACCCACCCACTTCCTGTTTCTTCGCAAAGCATGCATGGACATGTAGTTCAAGTGTCCAGGGTCTTTAATCGTGATAGTCTCCATCTTGTGGCCAAAAATGGGTACTGCCACAGTAAACTTTAACACATCGCTACACATGCAAAGAATTCTGGGAACAGCTAGGCAACATCTGAGGGGGCACAGAGTTTGAGATTCCTCCTGTACAGCATCTAGATGTCCTCAGTTGGAGCAGAAGTGGCAATATTTGAGGTAGAGCCAAGTTATCCCAGAGTGGAGACCCAACAAAGACAACCTCAGACACCCATGCCGTGTCATGGTTTATTAACAGGAATTCTCAGCCGCTTCTTACAGTGAAGATCAGGGACCCACTAGTGCCGCTGCTGGTTATCAGGACCAGCCTTGTGAGACATTGCTCAGATGCAGATACAAGGACTCAGGATTCCAGAAGTTTTATAACTACACCTGCCGGCTGTCTTTGGGCTGGATTCCTCGCCAGACCCCCCTCCCCCCCATGTCTTTTCTCTTTGGTCTTTAGTTGCAGCTTACAGACGGGTAGAGAGCCGTGCTAGCATCTCCCAGAAATAAGATGTGGCTGTAGATCTGAAGCTTTGTGCTGGAACAGAATATAGCCGCTACCCAAACCATGAGCCGTGACCACATGTAGGTCAGCATAGAACTGGTGTGGGGGCGTGGCTAGCTGCAGGCAGGAGAGGTCGCATCCGGCAGGATCTACGCTCTGATCTCCCTGTAGCCTTTCAGACATTTTTTTTGAAGTGGCTTCTTAGTGGCCAGCCATCAGGTGCATCGAGCCGAGCCTGTGTGACACCCCGGAGTAAGCTGCCGGTGGCCATTTTGGGGCCTATCTTTAGGTTTTTATGGTTCCCCAACCTTCCTGTCTTGAGACGCCGATCCTAAGGGGACCCACGGAGAGGGCTGTGAAGATGGAGGGCCCACATCTCCCGGCTGTTGTAGATGCTTTGCTGCTGTTCCTGGAGGACGATTAGCGCCTGCCAATGCAGTGACATGCGCCGCGTGATGGCGATGCTGCGGCCTGACAGAGTGGAGGCCTCAGACGGAGGCGATCGGCCTGGGAAGGACCCATGTGGCTGCTGGGCGGCAGAGGAGACAGAGTGTGAGGTGCTGCAGGCTGAAGATGTGTGCTGGATCAACAACAGCTGCCAGAGTTGGAGCTGGGAGTGCGGGAACGGCCAGACAGCTGTGATTGGCTTACCCACGTGGCGTTCTCGGGAGCCGTGACATTCTGCACCAGACCAGTGGAATGTCACCCTGAAGAGGAGCGGGTGAATACGAAGCTGTTTGGCATGAGATTCTTGGCCCGATGTCGCTGCAGGAGGCTGATGTCACCCGAGTGACAGTGCTCGCTAGGCTTTGAGATTTACTGGTCTGTTGGGCTCCGAGTGGTGACTGCACCCAGAGGTGATGTGCACCCTGCCTGGTGGCTCGACATGGGATAAGACAACCTGCCCTGCTTCGACCTGCTCCAGGGCCTCTCCGTTCTGTGCCTGACACCTGTCTGAGCGACATTAACGTCCTTTTTCACTGTTGACATTTGCTCTTTTTTTGTTTGGGGGGGGGGGGAATATTTTTTCCCACCTGTACCCGGCTGGGGACGTTTTTGACTCTAAGCCCACCAATGCTCTCTGCTGACTGGTTGGTCTCCCACCCTTCATTTCTATTTCCTTTATTATTTTGGTGTAGATGGGATTCCTCAGCAAGTGCCACTGCAGCCCAGCTTGGCCTCCGAGTGCCCGGGCCCAGTGCCACCTCCCATGGGTCCTTGGACGGCACATTTATGGCCTTTAGCCAACTTGTTATTTTTTTGCACGCAGAATTTTTGGATGTCATTCTGTGGCCACTTTTTCATATGATCTGCTTGATGTCTTACGGTGGCCCTGCGTGGCCATATCCACTCTTATATGCTGACATTTAAAAAAAACTTAAATAGAACTGGCTTTAATCCGGAGACACGGGTCAGTTACACAAACCCTCTAGAAACCGCCGGGGCACCCTGTGACGGAATGGGGTGTTATCCGTCTGCGGGTGTGCTCCAATCCGACCCTCTTGATGGCGTCAGGCCCGACTACCGAGTGTCACGGCACTCGGCGTCTCGAGCGGCCTGAGATGACCCTGGCGTTACTTGGCGAGATGGTGCTGCCGAATTAAGTTGACCCGTTCTGCTTAGTGGGGAGCTAGGAGACCGCAGAGTGTCTCCTGCACTGTGATTTTAGCGATGAAATGACAACACCAAACGGGGCTGTATGCTTCAAGTCAAACGCAGTTGAACTGACTTTTTACTCAAATGGGACACGCATTTAAACATCTCACACACAAAGGAGACATGCCCAGGCTTGAATGGGAACTCAATTTGCATACAATGGCATGCTTACATCATCAGATTACACACACACACAGAGCTAATGCACACAGAAATTAGCATACAATTGAATTTCTACACAGCCTTTCACTCCTAGCAACCAAGGGGAAATATAATACCTTTAAATGCATCACACAATTACACATCTGAATCCACACTCATACAATACAGGATACATGGTAATACTGAAGTGGAAATAGGCTGGAAGATGGCCGCCATTGTACACAGGCGGCCATCTTGTTCAGAATATTGGTTCACTTGTATATAACTAGACAGGTTTGTAGCTGAAACTAGAATGAGGTATACGTAGAAATTTAGGAATGCGTTTAGATTAGCAGAAAAGCAATTAAAGCTTTATGAAAGATCTCTGCTGTTCCTGGCACGGAGGAGAAAAGCGAAGTAGATCCTCCAAGGTCGTTGGGGCCCGCAGAAAGACAAAGGAGTAGAGATCGGGCCAGGTGCCATCTGTAACAAGTGATTGTAGGCGCAAGGGAGGAGGGCGCAGCCCGGAACAGTAAGAGCAATTAATTATGATTTACTGAAACTAACAAAGTTTGCCAATTTACAGCCAATTAATGAAATGTCTTTGTATTAGCCAAAGGGAGGTATTAACCCACGTGGGGTGGAATAAAGTGTCATTGGGAGGTGGGCTAATTGGGATGTACCTAATTACGTATTTTTGGGTATAAGATCCCTTGCACGGGTGAAAGGGGGGGCTCACTCTTTGCGATTCAATCCTGTGTGGGCACTTGTGTGACGACACAATAAAGTTTGCCTTTCCTGAAGAGACTCGTGTTCTGACAATCCTTACTTGTGCCCGGTCCGGCGCCGTCTTGAAAGTGAATCTGTTTTTGTCCGCCTACAATACATCACACCAATAAAACCACATCTAGAAAAGGTATAACTGTTCATTTCAACACGCAAAACCGAAAGAGTCTAATAAAGAAAAAGGTCTTTGAAAGGTCCCAGGCTGTTAGTTCTGGGGCTCGCTGGTCAGAGCCCCTATGTCCGTTCCATGACACACCCAACCTGACAACCATTTACTTCTTGGAATTAACAGAATTTGATTAGGGAAAAATAAAAACCAAACAGTAACATTTCTAAAGAGGCAGGACATGGGAACCACAGGACCGAGACAAGATTCAGGCTGCCACCACGCTCAGCCACCCACAGGGACCGAGACGGGATTCAGGCTGCCACCACACTCAGCTACCCACAGGGACCGAGACGGGATTCAGGCTGCCACCAGTAGGGACCGAGACAGGATTCAGGCCGCCACCACGCTCAGCCACCCACAGGGACCGAGACAGGATTCAGGCCGCCACCACGCTCAGCCACCAGCAGGAACCGATATGGGATTCAGGCCGCCACCACGCTCAGCCACCCACAGGGACTGAGACAGGATTCAGGCCGCCACCACGCTCAGCCACCAGCAGGAACCGATATGGGATTCAGGCCGCCACCACGCTCAGCCACCCACAGGGACTGAGACAGGATTCAGGCCGCCACCACGCTCAGCCACCAGCAGGAACCGATACGGGATTCAGGCCGCCACATTGGACCAAACTTCTAAATATGAGCGCAGAGCAAAACGTGTGGGTAATAGGAGTTCTCAGAATCTGACTCATTACAGGATAATATTGTCGCCCGGCAGCCGTGTTTCCTTGTACACAATTTATTCATGCTGAGGGGCAGCACATGAGATGCCGCCCCGTAACATGTATAATCCAAACACTGAACAGCAAAAGTAGTAAAGTGCCAGGCACTGGTATTAATTACGAGTTAGTGTCCCCAGACCCGGCAGAAAGTGACAAAGCAAGACGGTGGAAAAGGAATAAGGGAGGTTGCTGTTAAACCGGGCGTTTAAAGCCGTGAGGGCAGCATATACAAACTGAATAAAGCAAAAGCTGCCGGAGAGAAGAGGTTAGGATTACGGTCTCGCCCTGAAGCGTGCGGTATGAGGCGCAAAAGCATTACGTCAAGAGGTGGCACCAAAAACAGCAACTACCCCAAAGAGGAGAAGCCATTACCCAACACACCCCATTAGGGGCACAAAAAAATATATCGTGTCAGACGCGTCGCTGCGAGTGAGGTGCAGCTTTAAACAAGAGATGCTTTACTGGTTCACATTGCAATTATTAAGGGTTACCCCTTTACTGGGCACTGACCCGATTCATGCCAGGATTTTCTGTGACACACAATGGAAAGTTACCCCAGGTGACCTGCCACGACTTACTGCAGCATATGAATTATACTGTACATGTTGCAGGGCAGCACTTTCCCCTGTATGCCCCCGCTGCATGAAATAGCAATGTGTCCAGGGAAATATGACCCACCAACCCTAGATAGAACACCTGAGGATTTTTTTTTGGCAGCAGCAGGATTGAAACAAGGACATTTTTCAGACCCCTACTCCGAGCTCACTGAATAAACCCCTCAGTTCACGCACTTTAGGGGTTGGGGGGGGGGGACAGATGGTGGGGTAATGACAGACTCCAGACACAGGAGTTAAGGACAGTATCATTTTGAGCAGGAAAGGGTTAATCAAGATGGTGACGTGAACACAAAAATTACAGAGCCAGAAAAAAAAAACCTCCATGTCGCCCTTTAACGTGTAAGAGCTGGAGGTTGTGTCTAAGTTCGCCGTCAGGGTCAGACACATTGTAAAAACATAAAAATGCCCAAAAATATCTAATTTAAAAACCACTTAATTCCTCCATAGGGAAAAAAACCACCAAAATAAGAGATTATTCTACAACCGTATGAAAAGTCCCATTTCAGGGGGATTTGGTCACACAATGTGAAGCCCACCACCACCACGTCAAACGCCCCCAGGTGCAACCAGGAGCCTTCACTTACATGTTTGCAGGTAGGTGTATGTGCTGCTCCTGGCATCGCTCCGGCATTTATAGGGTTTTGGGGACACATGTTCCAGGTTCCTGGGTGTGATTGTACGATTCGTTACTTGTGTTTCACTACAGCTGCGTCATTATTAAGTCATACATGTTGCGGGGCCTGCGTTTATATTTGTGTATCGTGGCTCGTTTTGGCTATTTTTCCCTTAAGAGATTATTCGCCAAGTAATGGGTTACTGGAGAAATGCACATTTTCGGCTACAATAGCTGAATCTACTCCCCCATTTCTTGTATTCCTTTAGCTTTCCCTGCAATCACCACCTGTCAGCCGCCCTTAACCCCTTCACTGCCGAGCCATTTCACCGCTGTGTGCTGAGCTAATTTTTACAGTTTTTGCTCATCATGTTTAAACGCGATTTGAAGTCACGTTTTATTGTGCGACCCAGACATATTATATATCATTTTTTCAGCAGATTCATAATATATCATTATTATATGTATACATCATGCACCGCCGGAATATTAGAACAAAAAATGCAATAAAACTAGAATTTTCAATTATCTACAGCGTGTAAAGTGTTTTTTTTCTTCCCATTTTATCATGCGAGCCTTTGCGGTGATATTTTCTATGGGGTGCGCTTGTTAAAAAAATTAGTAATGCAAACTCGTTACGTTTTTTGGGGTGGGAGAAATATGTGATTTTTAGCTAAAGCCCCCTGCAAAAAATCGTTTGTGCAGCATCATCCCATTATAATTGAAATGGGAACAATATTGCTGCATTAATACAAAAACACATGTTTTTATTTTTATTATTTTTTAAATATTTTTAGATTTTTTTTGTATTACTTTTCGCATGGTCGTGTTTGGTATCATTGGAAAGGCCATGTTCTGGCCTTTCCAATGATACCAAATATGATCCATCTAGCTGCACACCATAATATAATACCCCCAGCGCACCCTAATATATATAAATCGTTTTTTCTTTAAGACCTTTTTATTATCATTCACAGGATTTTATATGTTAATTCCAGGCATTTTCGTTCAATTTTTTTACAAACAGCGTTTCAAATTTGAAACTTTCAAGCGTACTGTTTATTTTTTATTTATACGCATGACGTGATGATGTCAGTAAGCCGGGGAACCCCCTAGCTGCCCGGGGATCGTATATCCAGAAAGCATCGCGTTGAAGTAGCTTGACGTCGAGATTGCCCTTTCTGGGGCCAAGTTTAACCTGTTCAATGCCCACAAACCTGAAATTATTGAGAGAACAAATGTGACACGCATTGAAAGTGCCTAGCAAGTGGTATCTTTATTTAGTCTTATGGCCCTAATATGCTCCAAAATGCGAGTTTTTAAGGGGCGAATGGTTTTGCCAATATATTTTAGAACACAGAAGCAAATAAATTGGTAAACAACCCCAAAAGAGTTGCAGTTGAGAAAAAGCCGAATAGTGTAAGATTTAGAATCATTATGATTGTAAAATTCTTTGGACTTATTCCGGACATAAGGACAAGCACTGAAACGGCCACATTTGTACATCCCGACCAGCGTATTGGAAAGCCAAGTATGCGTGCCAACATGAGAAGATTGGAAGTGACTGTGCACCAATCGATCGTGAAGATTGGTGCACCGTCTGGTTGTAATGCTAGGTCTGGGAGGAAGAATATGTTTAAGATGTGGGTCTTGAGTAAGTGGTGGCTAGTATCTCAGGCAAATATTATAGACGGACTGCCAACCCAAATCATAGTCTGCAATCATTCTGATGGTGTCAGAGTTACAGGTAGTGGATTTATCCTGTAACAAAAAGGTATCGATCGGTCAGTAAAGCCCGCTTGTATGCCAATTTAAGAGCTCTATTGGGGTACCCTTTTTCCTTAAAGGATAAACGTAGCCCCTTAGCTTTGATCTTAAATTCGTCCACAGTACTGCACGTACGTCTTAGCCGTAGATACTGGCCTGTAGGGATGCCCCGGCGTAAAGGTAAGAAACATAGAAACATAGAAAAATGTCGGCAGATAAGAACCTTTCGGCCCATCTAGTCGCCCAATTACATGGATACTTTACCTGGATTTATCTTTTGTTTAGGATAGCCTTATGCCTATCCCATGCTTGCTTAAATTCAATTACTGTTTTGGCCTCTACCACTTCTACTGGAAGACTGTTCCATGTATCCACCACCCTCTCAGTAAAATAATGCTTCCTGATGTTACTTTTAAACCTTTGCCCCTCTAATCTAAGACTATGTCCTCTTGTTTTGCTACTTTGTTTCCTTTTAAATATACTCCCTTCCTCTACCTTGTGGATTCCCTTTACGTATTTAAATGTTTCTATCATATCTCCTCTGTCTCGTCTTTTTTCCAAGCTGTACATGTGAAGATCATTAAGCCTTTCCTGGTAACTTTTCTCCTTCAAGCCGTACACCATTTTAGTAGCCCTTCTCTGAACTCTCTCTAAGATGTCTATATCCTTCTGGAGATACGGTCTCCAGTACTGCACACAGTACTCCAAGTGAGGTCTCACCAGTGCTCTGTACAGTGGCATGAGCACTTCCCTTTTCCTACTGCTAATACAGGCTCTCCCTACACAACCAAGCATTCTGCCAGCATTTCCAAGCATTCTGCCAGCATTTCCTGCTGCTCTATTACATTGACTACTTACCTTTAGATTGTAAGGGTAGGTAGTAAGGGATGATGACTCCACCACATTAAAAGGTTGTTAGACGCAGTAGGTTTAAGGTATAAAGTGGAGGCCAGTAAACCTGTAGAGTCTTTTTGGATAGAAATGTCCAAGAAATTCAAGACAGTTTCTTGAATTTCAAAAGTGAATTTAAGATTAAATTCATTAACATTCAAACGGTCCACGAATTCACCGAAAACTGCGGGAGTAGAGGTCCAAACAATAATAATGTCATCAATATAGCGACGCCAACTGAAGATATGGGGTGCAAACTCAATCTCTGGAGGGACCATTAGCTATGGTTTCCTCCCATAGCCCCAAGAACAGGTTGGCATACGAGGGTGCACAGGGAGAACCCATCGCTGCTCCGACAAGTTGGAGCTAAAATTTACCATCAAAGATGAAAAAATTGTGAAACAAAATAAACTCCAAGAGGTCGACCACAAATTTAGTATGTTCAAAATGCACTTCACCTCGTCGTGAAAGGTAAGTCTTAACAGATTGTAAACCCAACACGTGTGGAATAGTATATAATGATACAACAGCGACACTGCACAAGAGCGCTTGTGGAGGTATGACACTGCCCTCAAGTTCTCTCAACATCTGCTTTGAATCATGAATGAATGAAGGCAATTTCTTAACTATGCCATAAAGGATGCGATCCACATATGTACTGACATGGTGAGAAAGGGAATTCAACCCTGAAACAATAGGTCTACACGGTGGAAAGGTTTTATTCTTATGGATCTTGGGTAGTCCATAAAAAGTGGCAATGGTGGGTTTAAATGGTTTCAGATATTCATATTCATTCGTGGTAATAATTCTGTTATCAAGACCATTGTTCAAGATTATCACCAATGTTTTAAGGAAGGTTTCAGTAGGGTCACCAGAAAGTAGTTTGTATGTAACCGGATCGTGTAAAATGGTAAGTACCATATTCCGATATTGCGTATTACTCATCAACACAATATTACCACCCTTATCAGATGGTTTGATAGTGACATCAGTCATGTTTTGTAATTCAAACCAGGCAGATCTTTCTGCGGAAGTTAAATTGTCAGACACGCTGTGTTGTAAGTCATGAGGATTCAAGGTGTCAATCTCGTTACAAACGATTTTACAAAAAACTGTCAAGATGAGAGTAATCAGAACAATGAGGAGTAAACTTACTCTTGTGCTTAAGATCAGTATATGAAAGGTTGGCAGTGGACGAGTTCTCATCAAGCAAGGATAAAAGAGTGGACAAACAGTCCATATCATTAGTTTGTTAACCCATAATTGCTGGCAGATTTTTCAAGGCGTGAACGATGGTATTTATGCAGTGCTAGCTTTCTAATAAGCAGATGTATGTCCTTAATCCAATTAAATGAATTAAACAAAGGAGTGGGAACAAAAGACAGACCTTTATTGAGTAAGGCTATCTGATTGTTACTAAGAACCACATCAGTAAGATTGATAATACGATGTGGATCAATTCGATTCGCCGTCCCCCTCTCCTGGTTTGTCTGCCCCTCTTTGGAAGTCCTTCCCATCTCCCCCTTGTTTCTGGTGGGCTGTATGACTGGTCTAAAAATGACACCGACTTTTTTAATATGCCTCTAGTCTCCAAAGGATTAGAAAGGCCAGAATCATCACTGATGGAAGCGGTTTCATTGTCAGAAGATTCATATTCAGAGGTGGAAGCATGCATAGAGTCATTAGGGGCACTGAGTGTACCCAAATCATTCTTCTTGAATTATACACAAATCCGCTTTTATAATCTTTTTGGTCACGAGAGAATTTCTTTAATTTGCGTTCTCTAATCCCCCCATCATATCTATCCAACACCGTCCTTAACTTGGACTCAAAGTCCTTGAAAAAGGGGTGAGATTTAAACTCCAAGATATTCACACGTGCAATCTCCAAATTTTCATTGATTTTAGCGAGATTTTTGGATTCGAATTCAACAAGACTATTCATATAACGTTTAGCACATTCATTGCTAACTTGCACCCATTGTTCCATAAACACAGTATTGTGTAAATGGGAAGCAGGTGGAGTATGCACCCTTAACCCACGAGGAATCAAGTCACGGGAGAGGTCATTTTTCAGAGACAAGATTTCCCACTTTGCCCTTATGTGTTTTTTCAAAATTTTTGGAACATCAAAAAAGGTCTCATGTGTATTAGAAATCTGTTTTTCAATAGGAATGGTACCGTCATTAACCACATCGTTGAACACGCCATCATCGACTTGCCCCCAATGGTCTCGATTATCAAAAGAGGACAATAAACTAGCCATGATAACTCGTTAGGATATAAAAGAACCCCAAAAAGATGGTATTGAAACCAAATGAATTAACCAAAAAACCAAACACGCGAACCAGGGGAATAGACACCCAAAAGGGCCTGACCCAACAAGAGCAAGTAGGACAACAATTGCACAAAGTGCAGGGAAGGTGTCTATGAATGAAGGTTTATTTTATTTAGTTTATTTAACAGAAAACACTAAAGACATAAAACAAGAGAGGTGGGATAATACATGTGACGGGATGGAAGTCCGCCTGCGGTCCTGCTCTATCTGACCCCCCCCCCCTTTGATGGCTTCCGGCCTGACTACAGAGTGGCACGGCACTCGGCGTCTCGAGCGGCCTGGAGGATGAAATGGCGTTGGTCCGGTGTCTGGAGAGATGGTGCGGTGTTGCCTTGGGGATCCTGTTCCTGGGTTGAGTGGTGATGCAGGAGACCGCTGAGTGTCTCCTGCAATAGTGATTGTAGCTCTGAAATGAAGACACCAGACGCGGCTGTATGCTTTAAAACAGTGAACTGAATTTTATGGGTTTCAACAGGGTCATTTATACAACTTCACACAAACAGATTACCAACTCCCCCACCCACACAACCAGCACTGATTGGCTCCTTTCCCAGCCTCCTGTTCCATATCAGGTCCCTTTCAGCCTTCCCATTGTCCAGGGATTAGGCAGATGAGGTCTTGGAAAAGCCTCCAATCCTCTGGCCCACTGCATCCTCCATCTTGGGGCATGAGATCCTTTGTTCTGTGAAACCATGCTGGGATGAGCAAAATGGCGACAGGGAAAACCACATACAAACGGTTTCTTTCATACTTTTACAGTCATATCATACAGGGTACCTTTTCATTACATTACACCAATAAAACCACATCTAGCAATAAAATAAGAGGTCCATAGGCTCACACGCAAAACCAAAACGAAAACAGGAAAAATGGTCTTTAAAAAATGTTCAGTCTTTAGTCCTGTGGCTCGCTGAAAAGAGCTCTCATGTCCGTTCCGTGACAATACATATAGAGTAGCGGCACCTCATAAGAGTCCACACAGGTGGTATCACAGTTGGAGGAGTGGGGTAATGTAAGAGGGATTACTATCTGATACCTTGGCGGTTCAAGCCACCTACATACCTCTAAACTGAAATCAATGGAACACACCAGGGTAGTCCACACAAAAATCCACCACATGGAAAAGGTGTTGCTGTAATTGCCATACACAGGCATTATGCGGCACATACAGATACAAGGTGTTGCTGTAATTGCCACACACAGGCATTATACGGCACATACAGATACAAGGTGTTGCTGTAATTGCCATACACAGACATTATGCAGCACATACAGATACAAGGTGTTGCTGTAATTGCCATACACAGGCATTATGCAGCACATACAGATACAAGGTGTTGCTGTAATTGCCATACACAGGCATTATGCGGCACATACAGATACAAGGTGTTGCTGTAATTGTCATACACAGGCATTATGCGGCACATACAGATACAAGGTGTTGCTGTAATTGCCATACACAGGCATTATGCGGCACATACAGATACAAGGTGTTGCTGTAATTGCCACACACAGGCATTATACGGCACATACAGATACAAGGTGTTGCTGTAATTGCCATACACAGGCATTATGCGGCACATACAGATACAAGGTGTTGCTGTAATTGTCATACACAGGCATTATGCGGCACATACAGATACAAGGTGTTGCTGTAATTGCCATACACAGGCATTATGCGGCACATACAGATACAAGGTGTTGCTGTAATTGCCACACACAGGCATTATGCAGCACATACAGATACAAGGTGTTGCTGTAATTGCCATACACAGGTATTATGCGGGACATACAGATACAAGGTGTTGCTGTAATTGCCGTACACAGGCATTATGCAGCACATACAGATACAAGGTGTTACTGTAATTGCCATACACAGGCATTATGCGGCACATACAGATACAAGGTGTTGCTGTAATTGCCACACACAGGCATTATGCAGCACATACAGATACAAGGTGTTGCTGTAATTGCCATACACAGGTATTATGCGGGACATACAGATACAAGGTGTTGCTGTAATTGCCATACACAGGCATTATGCAGCACATACAGATACAAGGTGTTGCTGTAATTGCCATACACAGGCATTATGCGGCACATACAGATACAAGGTGTTGCTGTAATTGCCATACACAGGCATTATGCGGCACATACAGATACAAGGTGTTGCTGTAATTGCCACACACAGGCATTATACGGCACATACAGATACAAGGTGTTGCTGTAATTGCCATACACAGACATTATGCAGCACATACAGATACAAGGTGTTGCTGTAATTGCCATACACAGGCATTATGCGGCACATACAGATACAAGGTGTTGCTGTAATTGTCATACACAGGCATTATGCGGCACATACAGATACAAGGTGTTGCTGTAATTGCCATACACAGGCATTATGCGGCACATACAGATACAAGGTGTTGCTGTAATTGCCACACACAGGCATTATGCAGCACATACAGATACAAGGTGTTGCTGTAATTGCCATACACAGGTATTATGCGGGACATACAGATACAAGGTGTTGCTGTAATTGCCGTACACAGGCATTATGCGGCACATACAGATACAAGGTGTTACTGTAATTGCCATACACAGGCATTATGCGGCACATACAGATACAAGGTGTTGCTGTAATTGCCACACACAGGCATTATGCAGCACATACAGATACAAGGTGTTGCTGTAATTGCCATACACAGGTATTATGCGGGACATACAGATACAAGGTGTTGCTGTAATTGCCATACACAGGCATTATGCAGCACATACAGATACAAGGTGTTGCTGTAATTGCCATACACAGGTATTATGCGGGACATACAGATACAAGGTGTTGCTGTAATTGCCGTACACAGGCATTATGCAGCACATACAGATACAAGGTGTTGCTGTAATTGCCATACACAGGCATTATGCAGCACATACAGATACAAGGTGTTGCTGTAATTGCTGTACACAGGCATTATGCAGCACATACAGATACAAGGTGTTGCTGTAATTGCCGTACACAGGCATTATGCAGCACATACAGATACAAGGTGTTGCTGTAATTGCCATACACAGGCATAATGAGGTACATACAGATACAAGGTGTTGCTGTAATTGCCATACACAGGCATTATGCGGCACATACAGCCAGTGGCGTAGCGTGGGTTGTCAGCGCCCGGGGCCAGCCAAGAATTGTGCGCCCCCCCCCAACCTGTGGACACGTTATCGATATTGCCCCAGCTCTCACATGGATATTGCCCCAGCTCATGGGATTTGCCCCAGCTCTCACATGGATTTGCCCCAGCTCACACATGGATTTGCCCCAGCTCACACATGGATATTGCCTCAGCTCATGGGATTTGCCCCAGCTCATGGGATTTGCCCCAGCTCTCACATGGATTTGCCCCCAGCTCATGGATTTGCCCCAGCTCATGGATTTGCCCCAGCTCACACATGGATTTGCCCCAGCTCTCACATGGATTTGCCCCAGCTCTCACATGGATTTGCCCCAGCTCACACATGGATTTGCCCCAGCTCTCACATGGATTTGCCCCCAGCTCATGGATTTGCCCCCAGCTCATGGATTTGCCCCCAGCTCATGGATATGCCCCAGCTCACACATGGATTTGCCCCAGCTCTCACATGGATTTGCCCCCAGCTCATGGATTTGCCCCCAGCTCATGGATTTGCCCCCAACTCATGGATTTGCCCCCAACTCATGGATTTGCCCCCAGCTCATGGATTTGCCCCCAGCTCATGGATTTGTCCCCAGCTCATGGATTTGCCCCAACTCATGGATTTGCCGCAGCTCTCACATGGATTTGCCTCCAGCACATGGATTTGCCCCAGCTCTCACCTGGATACTCGGGCCAGCTCCGGCAGGGGTTGAGGAGGGGATCCAGATGCCGGGCAGCGCGAGAGTGCCTGCCCGATCCTGAACAGTCCGTCCTGTTGAAGTGGAGTCGGCTGCGTGCGTGCGCAGGTCATGTGGTCTGGCCAGTCAGGTGGTACAGAGACTCAGTACCACCTGATTAGCCGGACCACGTGACCGGCTGTGCCTGCACACAGCCGCCTCCCATTTAACAGGACGGACTGTTCAGGATCGGGCAGGCACTCTCGCGCTGAACGGCATCTGGGTCCCCTCAACCCCCGGGCCAGTTTCAGGGGTGCAAATGTGCCCCTAACAAAACTGCGCCCGGGGCCACGGCCCCCCCAGCCCCCCCCACGCTACGCCACTGCATACAGCTACAAGGTGTTGCTGTAATTGCCATACACAGGCATTATGCAGCACATACAGATACAAGGTGTTGCTGTAATTGTCATACACAGGCATTATGCAGCACATACAGATACAAGGTGTTGCTGTAATTGCCATACACCGGCATTATGCAGTAGACATGTGCATTCGTTTTAGTACTAAAACGATTTAGTCCGAATTTTGGGATAATTTAGTTTTTTAGTATGACTCAAGAGAAACGAAAACTGCTCAGTACAAAAAACGAAAGAAACTAAAATAAAATGCACTACATTTTAGTTTCAGTCCTTTTTGTGAATATTACATTGAGTGAAGGAGACCAGCAATGAAAAGCGCAACATCCGAAGTTCTGCACCCTCCACATGCCAATGCAATAGGATGTTCTATACAGAGAGGGGCATTAATTAATGCAGGAGATGTTCTATACATTATACAGAGAGGGGTATTAATGCAGGAGGATGTTATATACATTATACAGAGAAAGGTATAAATTGAGGAGATGTTCTATATAGAGAGGGACATTAATTAATTAATTCAGGAGGATGTTCTATATATTATACAGAGAGGGGTATTAATTAATGCAGGTGATGTTGTATACATTATACAGAGAGGGGTATTAATTAATGCAGGAGGAGGTTCTAAACATTATACAGAGAGGATCCTTTTTTTTCAGCCCTTTATATCCAGTGGCTGTGAGCACTGACATCGGCTGCTTGTTACATTATCTCTCAGTACAATGTATCAGGCTCAGTTGTTACAGTAACTGACTGTAACAGCGCTCAGAGTTTCAATAAAACAAGGAAATAATATTGTTCTAACCTCTTATATAATAAAAAATATTATTTACTAGTTTTACTGAAACTCTGAGCGCTGTGATGAGCAGGAGTCAGTTACTGTAACAGCTTTGCCTGACACATTGTGCTGAGAGTGAGAGATACTGTAACAAGCAGCGATCTCAGCCCTCTGAGGAACCACTACAATAGTAATTGTATCCATTGGTTTTCAGATGAATGAAATTAGTTTTCATACTAAAGAACTGAAAACGAATTTCTTTAGTAACTAAATAAATTGCATTTTAGGACGAATCCATTAGTTCAAAACGAAATTTTGTGCTGTGCACATGTCTATTATGCAGCACATACAGATACAAGGTGTTGCTGTAATTGCCATACACAGGCATTATGCAGCACATACAGATACAAGGTGTCGCTGTAATTGCCATACATAGGCATTATGCGGCACATACAGATACAAGGTGTCGCTGTAATTGCCATACACAGGCATTATGCAGCACATACAGATACAAGGTGTCGCTGTAATTGCCACACACAGGCATTATGCGGCACATACAGATACAAGGTGTTGCTGTAATTGCCATACACAGGCATTATGCGGCACATACAGATACAAGGTGTTGCTGTAATTGCCACACACAGGCATTATGCGGCACATACAGATACAAGGTGTTGCTGTAATTGCCATACACAGGCAGTATGCAGCACATACAGATATTGCATTGCTGATAATCTCATTATGATCAATACAAATCCCCATAAACAGGAGATCTCACCATTTTTTTATCTGTCTGCAGCACATTTACTGTATCTGCCTGTATGCTGATAATGCAGTCCCCGTGTATGCAGGAGATCCCACCATTTTATTACCTGTCTGCAGCACATTTACTGCATTTCCCTATATGTTGATCATGCAGACGTAGTGTAAGCAGGAGATCTCGCCATTTTATTCTCTGCCTGCAGCAAATTTACTGCCGTATGTTGATAATGCAGACCCCGTTTGACATTGTGCCAGATAAGGAACACCATGTACAGTTTACAACCTTTTATTCCAGTGATAGTTCTGCCTGTATGCTGGTAATGCACACGCTGTGCCAGATAAGGGAAACCATCTTCAGTTTACAACTTTTTTTTCAGTGATATGTCTGCCTGTATGCTGATAATGCAGACCCCGTGTGACATTGTGCCAGATAAGGGACGCCATCTACAGTTTAAACCTTTCATCCAGTGATAATATGTCTGTAAATGATAAACCAATCTGTGAATAAATAAAAAATGAACAAATTTACATTATCTTCATTTTTTAACCGTCTCAGAATAACAATCTCTGCAAAATCTACTGACATTTTCATTCACCCATAAAAACTAGAGGGAAATGTTAGGGAGGGATTCATTTTAAATTTAGTCTTAGTCATATTTTATTTGTTTTACTCGTCTCTCATACAGTCAGGCCCAGAAATATTGGGACATGGACACAATTGTAACATCTTTGGCTCTATACACACCACAATGGAGTTGGAATGAAACAAACACAATGTGCTTTAACTGCAGACTGTCAGCTTTAATTTGAGGCTATGTACATCCAACTCAGGGGAACGTGTAGGACTTACAGCAGTTTGCAGATGTGCCTCCACTTGTTAAGGGACCAAAGGTAATGGGACAGAATAATAATCATAAATCAAACTTTCCCTTCTTAATACTTGGTTGCAAATCCTTTGCAGTCAATCACAGCCTGAAGTCAGGAACGCATAGACATCACCAGACGCTGGGTTTCATCCCTGGTGATGCTCTGCCAGGCCTCTACTGCACCTGTCTTCAGTTCCTGCTTGTTCTTGGGGCATTTTCCCTTCAATTTTGTCTTCAGCAAGTGAAATGCATGCTCAATGGGATTCAGGTCAGGTGATTGACTTGGCCATTGCATAACATTCCACTTCTGTCCCTTCAAAAACTCTTTGCTTGCTTTTGCAGTATGCTTTGGGTCATTGTCCATCTGCACTGTGAAGCGCCGTCCAATGAGTTCTGCAGCATTTGGCTGAATGTGAGCAGATAATATTGCCCCAAACACTTCAGAATTCATCCTGCTGCTTTTATCAGCGTCACATCATCAATAAATACAAGAGAACCAGTTCCATTGGCAGCCATACATGCCCACGCCATGACACTACCACCACCATGCTTCACTGATGAGGTGGTATGCTTAGGATCATGAGCAGTTCCTTTCCTTCTCCATACTCTTCTCTTCCCATCACTCTGGTACAAGTTGATCTTGGTCTCATCTGTCCATAGGATCTTGTTTCAGAACTGTGAAGGCTTTGTTAGGTGTTGTTTGGCAAACTCTAATCTGGCCTTCCTGTTTTTGAGGCTCACCAATGGTTTACATCTTGTGGTGAACCCTCTGTATTTACTCTGGTGAAGTCTTCTCTTGATTGTTGACTTTGACACACATACACCTACATCCTGGAGAGTGTTCTTGATCTGGACAACTGTTGTGAAGGGTGTTTTCTTCACCAGGGAAAGAATTCTTCATTCACCCACCACAGTTGTTTTCTGTGGTCTCCTGGGTCTTTTGGTGTTGCTGAGATCACCGGTGCATTCCTTCTTTTTGAGAATGTTCCAAACAGTTGTTTTGGCCACGCCTAATGTTCTTGCTATCTCTCTGATGGGTTTGTTTTGTTTCTTCAGCCTAATGATGGCTTGCGTCACTGATAGTGACAGCTCTTTGGATCTCATCTTGAGAGTTGACAGCAACAGATTCCAAATGCAAATAGCACACTTGAAATGAACTCTGGGCCTTTTATCTGCACATTGTAATTGGGGTAATGAGGGAATATCACACACCTGGCCATGGAACAGCTGAGAAGCCAATTGTCCCATTACCTTTGGTCCCTTAACAAGTGGGAGGCACATCTGCAAACTGCTGTAACTCCTACACCGTTCACCTGAGTTGGATGTACATACCCTCAAATTAAAGCTGACAGTCTGCAGTTACAGCACATTGTGTTTGTTTCATTCCAACTCCATTGTGGTGGTGTATAGAGCCAAAGATGTTACAATTGTGTCCATGTCCCAATATTTCTGGACCTGACTGTATATAATATCCCCCTATGTTTCTCTATTTTTCTCCTTTACAAAGGTCAGATTTTTTCCCCTTTCCCTCCTTGTTTCCCAGATGACAGATCCATTTCCTCCCTTTGTCCTGTATACTAGGAAACCCTTTCTCTGGGTTCCGGGCGTTGGTTCCTCTTTGTATCACATTAAGGAAGTTACCCCCCCCCCCCACGTGATGGACACAAAGTTTCCACTTTTACTCTCGTGTGTTCAGAACCAGGAATTCTGAGTGAAATCTGTTATCAGCGCCAGGCGGTTTGATGTTACCCCCCTTGCCTCTCCTCCCTCTCACTCCGCGCTTTCACGTTTCAGTTTTAAGGGCGTTTGTGAGGATTTAAGATTCTCTGCTCAGATTTCACTTTCACTTTCTGGATGTGTTTACTAAAGACGCGCTTTATTGTGCACATAGAGTGATTTTAACGTGTTGATCCCCGTTGCAGACGGTGAAGATGAAACTCTTGTTCCTCACCTGGTTCTTTTTCCTACAAGTCATGGTTCCAGCCAAGGTATTTAGAACATTCTCGGCTTCCTGATTCCATTCCGTGATGTCTGTGTTTCATGTCAAGGCAGAAGAGGTTACGGACAGCCAGGAATTTGCAGCTGTAACCTAAACCTCGGAAAGTTTTCCATTGTGAGCTGCTCTAGACTCCCCACCACACCGAGAGCTGAATCAGCCCCTCACAACACCTGCAGGAAGGGAAGGTGCAGGTGGACACTCAAGTCATCATAGCTATTTCGGTTACATTGAATGGTTATGGTGCCCCAAATGTCCCTTTAACCTATTCACTGTCATGGGCATCTAGGTCAAGAGCTTGAAAATCCACCCCGTATCCATATCCCAGATGCCCTCCGTGTCATTCACCTGTCGATCGCTTCCCTGCCATTCTGCCCTGTCTCCTGCCAGGCCGGTGAACTGTAGAAGGTCTGCCTGGACTGGAGGTGTTCCTGGAATGCTTAGAATTCATGACACCAGGAACACCCCTTAACTCCAGCAGACGCGCAGTGAAGTTAGAAGTGGAGGAAGACTTTTTCATACCTTCTTAATGCACCATAACTCAAATAATCTGGGGGTGCTTCTGGGACGGCTTCTCCTGTGGACTTGTGCAGTTGTGTCATGGAACTGACATAGCGCTCCCCGCGTCAAACCCCAAGACTTTTATTTCCAATGGCGAAAACCCCAAAAGACATAGACAATTGCTTTGGGAAAGACTTTATGTTCATTTATATTGTGTGATTTTAAATATATTTTACATTGCTTGGTTTTAGTTTAAGTGTAGTGTAAATTGCGTAGCTTTAGTTTTAAATATACTTATATTTCTGTAGGTAAATGTGTTTTTGTGTAGCCAGTAAACAAGCTTGAGTACTGTGTAATTTATGCAAAAGGCTTTTCCCCTTATCTGGCTGCATGTTTGATTCAAGAAGTCTGGGATAGTGTTTGTCTTTAATCTGATGTGTTAGAACTATAGATTATGTAAATATTGTGTGAGCTAAAGGCTAAAGAATGTTTATTGTAAATATCTAACTGACATAATGTAATTAGAGACTTTAGGTACATGTTCACCATTTGGTATGCAAATTATAACTGAAGAGGACCTGAAGGAAACCTGCAGTGGTCTTGGAACCAATCAATCAGAACTGTTGGGATGGGCGGGAAGTTTGAATGTGCATTGCTGTATTTTGTATAAATATCCGGTGAAATCTTCCATAAAAAGAGAGAATCCTGTTGGAACATACAGCCTGTCTGGTGTTTCATTCAGCTACGCTACACTACACTCAACCTCAGAAGGCACAGAGCGGCCTTCTGGAAATGCAAAGAGGCTCCAAGGCAGAGGTTCAGATCAAGCAGATCTGGAGCTGCAGATCAGGCTGCTCAAGGCACTGAGCTCCAAGCAACTCAGAGGATGGGCTGATCTTGAAAAGGGGGTGTCTGGAGAGCCTGGACAGATGGAAGACAATGGTTCCGTCACAAGTTGTCCCTCCTTATCAGCCTTTTTCCAGATACCCTCCAAGAAATATAAATGTATATAGTGTAACACAGTTACATAAGGATGTGGAAATGAAAATAAAGGGTAAAACTCACATTTTCTAGTGTTTCAACATCAGACACCAGACTACCGGTTGGGTGGAGTAGCGGTAACATCACTGCTCTTTAACCGTGGAGACACAGGTTCGATCCTGGCCAGAGCACCTCTCCAGTAAGTGTCCTTGGGCAAGACACCTAACGGTACTTACTCGCCACCCAGGACATACTGAAAACCAGAGAAATCTCAAATGTATCCTTGGTTCAGATCAAGTTCAGAGTTCAGATCAGATCAGTTCAGAGGTTCAGATCAAGCAGATCTGGAGCTGCAGATCAGGCTGCTCAAGGCACTGAGCTCCAAGCAACTCAGAGGCCAGGCTGATCTTGGCAAGGGGGTGTCTGGAGAGTCAGGACAGGCGGAAGAGAACGGTTCTGTCACATTGGCTGGCAGTGGTGTGGATAGAGGCTCTCCAACACTAAGACACCCCAAGATGGCCAACTATGCAGCCTGCAAGTGAGACACCCTGAGAGACCTGCTGGAGAGCCGAGGAAGGATCGCCAGATGCAAGGACAAAGATGCCCTAATCATCGAGCTGACCGAAATGGACCAAAGACCCCGGTCAGCTGAGGAGCTATTCCAGCAGAGGGTCCGGCAACGAATGGCCCTGTATGGGAGTGATACGTCCAAGGAAGCCATTAGTCGGGCCACCTCAGACATAATGCTGCAGGATGCCCGGCAGGAAAGAGTGCTGGAAAGAGAGCGGGATCGCCAGGAGAGGGAACGTGAGTGGCAGCACGACTCTGGGTGGCTGAGCTGCAAGGTAGGTGGAGGCAGTCTGAGGCCCCGGAGCCTCTGGATTGGGACAATTATGTGGTGCCGGCTGAAGTGCGGACCACGGCACAACATGTCTCTGGCCTCTACCACCAAGAACCAGAGGATTACTGGCAGATGATGGTGGATGAGACAGCAGTTTCCACCAGTGTGACCCAGCAGGACGGTTGGGCACTTTTAGAGGAGGACTGCCTCGGGACAGGGGGCGAAACTGACGTCCCCACAAGAGAGTTGTGGGGATGTGGGGCAGAGTACCCAGATTGGCCCCAATGTGCTCCCAGCCAAGGATGGCTGAGGGAGCTTGAAGGCCTGGATATGGCGGTGACAGTGGCCGGGGACTGTCCGGCAGAAGGAGTGGACAGTCTGGACGGGACAGAGGAACCTGAGGAAATGGAACCGGAAGTGCTCCTACATTTTCCCGTCTTGCCCGCCATGGAAGAAGTGGCTTTGTTGCACGAAGCACTGCAGGTGCTAAATTGCCAGGATGAGCCTGGGGTTGCCCATGTCATGCCTGAACAACTGACGGAAAGGTCCGGATGGCCCTCTCCATCTCCAACGCGAGTGGAGGAAGACCTCCCCCCGTCCCCAACAGCGGACACTACTCTTGTGTCCAACCCCCCAGCAGAAGCACTGGCTACAGGGCAGAGCACTGCTGGCCTCTGCCCACACCCTAATATACATCTGGAGTGCTTCGAAGGTGATCTCCAGGAGCTTCCTCTCCAGCAGCCGGTATCCCCACTGGGAGTGAATGAAGCCATCCCCCCAGCAGAAGTGCTGGCCTCAAGGCAGAGCACAGTCGGTCTCTGCAGTGGCGTAGCGTGGGGGGGGGGCTGGGGGGGCCGTGGCCCCGGGCGCAGTTTTGTTAGGGGCGCATTCGCGCCCCTAAAACTGGCCCGGGGGTTGAGGGACCCAGATGCCGGGCAGCGCGAGAGCGCCTGCCCGGTCTTGAACAGTCCGTCCTGTGAAGTGGATGCAGCTGTGTGCGTGCGCAGCCGGTCACATGGTCCGGCTAATCAGGTGGTACTGAGTCTCCGGAGCTGGGGCAACAATCCAGGTGAGAGCTGGGGCAAATCCATGACCTGGGGGCAAATCCATGTGTGACCTGGGGGCAAATCCATGAGCTGGGGCAAATCCATGAGCTGGGGGGCAAATCCATGAGCTGGGGCAAATCCATGAGCTGGGGGGCAAATCCATGAGTGAGCTGGGGCAAATCCATGAGCTGGGGGCAAATCCATGAGTGAGCTGGGGCAAATCCATGAGCTGGGGGCAAATCCATGAGTGAGCTGGGGCAAATCCATGAGCTGGGGCAAATCCATGAGTGAGCTGGGGGGCAAATCCATGAGTGAGCTGGGGGGCAAATCCATGAGCTGGGGGCAAATCCATGAGTGAGCTGGGGGGCAAATCCATGAGCTGGGGGCAAATCCATGAGCTGGGGGCAAATCCATGAGTGAGCTGGGGCAAATCCATGACCTGGGGGCAAATCCATGTGTGACCTGGGGGCAAATCCATGAGCTGGGGCAAATCCATGAGCTGGGGGCAGTATCCATGAGCTGGGGGGCAAATCCATGAGCTGGGGGGCAAATTCATGAGCTGGGGGCAAATCCATGAGCTGGGGGCAAATCCATGAGCTGGAGGGGGCAAATCCATGAGCTGGAGGGGGCAAATCCATGAGCTGGAGGGGGCAAATCCATGAGCTGGGGGGCAAATCCATGAGCTGGGGGCAAATCCATGAGTGAGCTGGGGCAAATCCATGAGCTGGGGGCAAATCCATGAGTGAGCTGGGGGCAAATCCATGAGCTGGGGGCAAATCCATGAGTGAGCTGGGGCAAATCCATGAGCTGGGGGCAAATCCATGAGTGAGCTGGGGCAAATCCATGAGCTGGGGCAAATCCATGAGTGAGCTGGGGGGCAAATCCATGAGCTGGGGGCAAATCCATGAGTGAGCTGGGGCAAATCCATGAGCTGGGGCAAATCCATGAGTGAGCTGGGGGGCAAATCCATGAGCTGGGGGCAAATCCATGAGCTGGGGGCAAATCCATGAGTGAGCTGGGGCAAATCCATGAGTGAGCTGGGGGGCAAATCCATGAGCTGGGGGCAAATCCATGAGTGAGCTGGGGGGCAAATCCATGAGCTGGGGCAAATCCATGAGTGAGCTGGGGGCAAATCCATGTGTGAGCTGGGGCAAATCCATGAGCTGGGGGCAAATCCATGAGCTGGGGCAATATCCATGTGAGAGCTGGGGCAATATCGATAACGTGTCCACAGGTTGGGGGGGGCGCACAATTCTTGGCTGGCCCCGGGTGCTGACAACCCACGCTACGCCACTGGGTCTCTGCCCATCCTTTCAACCCCTTGTGCCGGAGGCCTTGGTTGCCCCCTGTTCTTCTCTGATCCTCCCCGCTTCACTCGAGCAGCAAAGTGAGCTTCTGAGAGCGGATAAAGATGACCTCGCTCCCCCACAGCAGTTTGTGATGTCGGGAGTGGAGACAGATGATTTTCAACCCCCTGTGCTGGGGCATCGGTCACCCCATGTTCCCCCCAGCTGCTGACTAGAGCACCAGGAGCGGGTGCAGTTGGCACATTTTTCAAACTGTATTTTGATAACCTGAGCAGAGGTACAGGCTGGACCTCTCCCCAGCAGCGAGCCCTTTTTCCAGGAGGGGGTACCAGCAATGTGGTGTACCCACAACGGCCTGGGAGAACAGGAGGGGCCCTCAATGCGCTACTAAGGCTGGTTGTTTTCCAGAGCCAGGACAGCTGGAGAAGAGTGGGGGCTCGCCTCCTCCTGACAGACTATGTATCCAGGTATGGACTATTGCTCCAACGACCCTTAGTCGACCCGTTGGGTTCCAACCATGGTCGTTGGACTCCTTTGGGAAAGGGGAGATATGTCATGGAACTGACATAGCGCTCCCCGCGTCAAACCCCAAGACTTATTTCCAATGGCGAAAACCACAAAAGACATAGACAATTGCCTTGGGAAAGACTTTATGTTCATTTATATCGTGTGATTTTAAATATATTTTACATTGTCTGGTTTTAGTTTAAATGTAGTGTAAATTGCGTAGCTTTAGTTTTAAATATACTTCTATTTCTGTATGTAAAGGTGTTTTTGTGTAGCCAGTAAACAAGCTTTACTACTGTGTAATTTATGCAAAAGGGCTTTTCCCCTTATCTGGCTGCATGTTTGATTCAAGAAGTCTGGGATAGTGTTTGTCTTTAATCTGATGTATTAGAACAATTGATTATGTAAATGTTGTGTGAGCTAAAGGCAAAAGAATGTTTATTGTAAATATCTAACTGACATAATGTAATTAGATACTTTAGGTACATGTTCACCATTTGGTATGCAAATTATAACTGAAGAGGACCTGAAGGAAACCTGCAGTGGTCTTGGAACCTTGGTCTCCTTCAACTACGCTACACTACACTCAACCTCAGAAGGCACAGAGCGGCCTTCTGGAAATGCAAAGAGGCTCCAAGGCAGAGGTTCAGATCAAGCAGATCTGGAGCTGCAGATCAGGCTGCTCGAGGCACTGAGCACCAAGCAACTCAGAGGCCGGGCTGATCTTGAAAAGGGGGTGTCTGGAGAGCCTGGACAGACGGAAGACAACGGTTCCGTCACAAGTTGTCCCTCCTTATCAGCCTTTTTCCAGATACCCTCCAAGAAATATAAATGTATATAGTGTAACACAGTTACATAAGGATGTGGAAATAAAAATAAAGGGTAAAACTCACAATTTCTAGTGTTTCAACATCAGCCACCACACTACCGGTTGGGTGGATTAGCGGTAACATCACTGCTCTATAACCGTGGAGACACAGGTTCGATCCTGGCCAGAGCACCTCTCCAGTAAGTGTCCTTGGGCAAGACACCTAACGGTACTTACTCGCCACCCAGCACATACTGAAAACCAGAGAAATCTCAATGTATCCTTCCTGGTAAAATACTTGATAAAAAACAAAAAACCTGTACCAACTGAGGAAGCGGACCATCCGCGAAACGTGTCTTGTGGTGTTCATTTCCTCTGTACTGTGTTTTTCTCCTTAATATATATATTTTATTTATAAGACCGGTCCCTGTCTGTAAGACTCACACTCCTTGTGCCCGTTGGCGATGCCAGTATTTGCCCTTATACACTGGTCTGGCTCCAGCAAAACCCATTCATGTGTATTCTCATGTTTCTCCTTTATTCCTCGTTGCTGCATCCAGGTTCCTGGGCTTCAGTCTGGACTTTCCCTGGAAAGGTGGCAGTTAGGGGTTAGCTCCCGAACGTCATTGCATCCATGTGTGCTGGCGCCAGTGGGCGGGGGAGATCCAGGAGAGGACCGCGATCCGGTGCAGATTGGCGCTGAATTGCGATCCAGCCTCTAAGTGGTTAAAGGCAGACACCACCGGGAAGGGCAGACTGTGCCCTTCCAAGCAGTGCCTGCCTTTGGCCTGTGGCCCTTACCGATAGGTGAGGAGGTCCAAAAGACCCCGCCCTTCCCTTCAGGCACTTTCCCTGCTCTGGTGGGGGGGGGGGGTACGTAGACGTCATCGCTCCCAGTGCGGTGATGCTATTATTCTGGCTGCGGTTCCGGAGGCTGGGCTGACATCCAAGATGCACCGGGAGACCACAGAAATCAGTCTAAATACCGGCTGATAAATACCCTCTGCAAGGAAAGGCCATTCGAGAAGACGCACTGAAGGCATCCATAGCAGCCAAGTGGATAACAATCTAACTCCAGTGACCCCCCCCCAATACTATAGGGGTTATGCAGAGAGCACCGAAATGTCACCGACATTTTGGGGCTCTCTCATTCCCCGCACTATGGTGACTCAAACTCCCTTATGCAGAATTCACCACAGGGTCCCGGAGCGCAGGGAGCGAATCGAAAAATCTGATGCGAAACCGTCCGACAATTGACGAAAATCCACCAAAAAATCATCTAAAATTCGGCGGACAAAACTGCCGATAAGATCTGAAATTGTGGACCAATGCAATAACTGCCGATAAAATCCCGAACGCACCCAACACGATCTGCCGTAAACCCAAACGAGTCTGGAAAAACCCCTACAAACACAGAAATGGGGACTTGTTACATTTTTTTGGGGAAAATTACGTGTTTTTAGCAAACTCCCCCATAGAAAAAATCGTTAGTGCAGCCTCGTTGTTCTCTTTATAATTGAAATGAGAACAATATTGCTGCATTTAATAAAAAAATAAAAAAGTTTTTTATTTTTTTTTTAATTTAATTTTTTTTTTATTTTTAATTATTTCATTTTACATGGTCATGTTTGGTATCATTGGAAAGGACATGTTCTGGCCGTTCCAATGATACCAAACATTAACCCCTAGCTGCCACTGATCGGGAGATAGGGGGTTCCAATGAACCCATCTCCACCATAGGTGGCAGCTAAGGGTTAATTGCAGAACTGACGTCATCACGCTATGCGCGATGAAGCCAGTCATCAGTTGGATATCCAAGATGTCGGCCAGCTCTGGGAGGGGACCGCGATACGGCACCTGTTAGCGCCATATCGCGATCCAGCCCCCTAGGGGTTAAAGACAGCCGCCGCTTGGAAGGG
This sequence comes from Leptobrachium leishanense, assembly GCA_009667805.1. Lineage (NCBI taxonomy): Eukaryota > Metazoa > Chordata > Amphibia > Anura > Megophryidae > Leptobrachium > Leptobrachium leishanense. The sequence goes on from RXON01000685.1 coordinate 61,766, forward strand.
CAGGCTGTGCCCTTCTTAACAGTGCCTGCCATTAGGTTGTGGCCTGCCCGGATTAGGGAGGGAGAGAGGTCCAAAGGACCTTTCCCCCCCTCCCCTTCAGGCACCTTCCCCGTACTGGTGGGGGTGCCTGAAATAGGCATCATCGCGCTGGCGCGCTAACGTCTATCATGCCCGCCTGGGTCCTGGAGGCTGGGCTGACATCGAGGATGTCAGCCCGCCCCGGGGGCCACCGCGATCGGCCGGGATCCCGGCCGATCGCTGCTACAAAGGGAGGACACGCTGAGTGCGTACTCCGCATGGAAGGGGTTAAAAGATCCTAAAAATAGACTTTTTGCTGCAGATTAAAATAATAAACAGTTTATTAGATATTGAATAAAAATGAGAATATTTTTAACATTGAAACCTATGGGATTCGTCTGAATGAACCTGCCGAATGAAACCACTGAACATCAGGGCATTTCACTGACATTTCTCTGCGGTTCAATGTGAATAGATTAACCATTGCTTCTCTATGGGGGACTTCACTGCTGCCGAAAAGGCACCGTATTTCACTGCCACCGAACAGGCACCGTATTTCACTGTTGCCGAACAGGCACCATATTTCACTGCTGTCGAAAAGACACCGTATTTCACTGCCAACAAACAGCCACCATATTTGCTGGCAGTTTGCCAAAATTTGGCAAACTGCTCTCTTAATAGCCGAATGGCCACGAAAAGTTACCATACGGGGAAATTACCTGTTCGGGGCAATTTCGGGGTCAGATTGTCTCTTTCTGAATAACCCCATATGTGTTTCCTATGAGACCATATCAGATAGTCATAAGTGCCAGAGAACAGGAGAAACATACATGTTAAATCGTTGTTTGGACATATGTTGTCATAGATTGTCATTACGGCGGAATGCGTCGGGTGCAGTAGTATAGGTAAGTGTCTCAATATCTGCCTAAGGAACCTGGTTTCTTCTTACAGACCAGCTCTAGTTGGGATAACGAGAGAACTGACAGGATGTTGTTTAACTTTGCCCTCATTTTCTCATCCAAAAGGTAAGATGTGTAGTCATGGACATGATGCCCAACGCATTTGATGATCAATACATAGGATGTGAAGCCGCCATGGAGAACGAAGCTCCGAAACTTCTTGAGAAGGAACAGTCTTATGAAGATTTTAGAATGATGTGGGATCAAGCAGCAAAGGCCTGGGCGAGAAAAAAACCTGGTAAAACCTACAGTCTACCCACCGGCTTTAAGGACGAGTACGGGACGGCAGTCGTGTTGTACACCATGGAGATTCCACATGCGATTCACCCAGAGCTGAATAAGAATGTGAGCGTCGCCGGGCAGTCCCGAAACTATTACATGAGAAACTTCCACTTCAAAGCCTTTCACTTCTATCTGACCCGCGCGCTGCAACTCCTGAAACCCAACTGCACAAACAAATATTACACCTACAGGGGAAGCAAGACTGTGTATAATGTGTCAGACCATGTGAGGTTCGGACAATTTGGCTCCTCGTCTTTGGATTACTACGTTGCCGGAGATTTTGGAAAGGCAACGTTCTTTAATATAACTACCTGCTCCGGGACAGACATTACAGGATTGTCGAACTTAAAAGAAGAATTTGAAATTTTAATTCCGGTTTACGAGAAATTTGAAAAAGTTCAACAAATGGCGAATTTAGTAACATTAAAGAGCACCGGCAAGCGCTGCAGCTACTTCAACTGCGCATACTTTGGAGGTGAGTGGAGTGCTCAGTGTGAGGTGGTTTGGGGTGAGTGGAGTGCACAATGTGAGGTGGTTTGGGGTGAGTGGAGTGCACAGTGTGAGGTGGTTTGGGGTGAGTGGAGTTCTCAGTGTGAGGTGGTTTGCGGTGAGTGGAGTTCTCAGTGTGAGGGGTTTGGAGGTGAGTGGAGTGCTCAGTGTGAGGGGGTTTGGAGGTGAGTGGAGCGCTCAGTGTGAGAGGGTTTGGAGGTGAGTGGAGCGCTCAGTGTGAGAGGGTTTGGAGGTGAGTGGAGCGCTCAGTGTGAGAGGGTTTGGAGGTGAGTGGAGTGCTCAGTGTGAGGGGTTTGGAGGTGAGTGGAGTGCTCAGTGTGAGAGGGTTTGGAGGTGAGTGGAGTGCTCAGTGTGAGGGGTTTGGAGGTGAGTGGAGCGCTCAGTGTGAGAGGGTTTGGAGGTGAGTGGAGCGCTCAGTGTGAGGGGGGTTTAGTGGTGAGTGGAGCGCTCAGTGTGAGGGGGTTTGGAGGTGAGTGGAGCGCTCAGTGTGAGGGGGGTTTAGTGGTGAGTGGAGCGCTCAGTGTGAGGGGGTTTGGAGGTGAGTGGAGCGCTCAGTGTGAGAGGGTTTGGAGGTGAGTGGAGCGCTCAGTGTGAGAGGGTTTGGAGGTGAGTGGAGTGCTCAGTGTGAGAGGGTTTGGAGGTGAGTGAAGTGCTCAGTGTGAGAGGGTTTGGAGGTGAGTGGAGCGCTCAGTGTGAGAGGGTTTGGAGGTGAGTGGAGTGCTCAGTGTGAGAGGGTTTGGAGGTGAGTGGAGTGCTCAGTGTGAGGTGGTTTGGGGTGAGTGGAGTGCACAATGTGAGGTGGTTTGGGGTGAGTGGAGTGCACAGTGTGAGGTGGTTTGGGGTGAGTGGAGTTCTCAGTGTGAGGGGTTTGGAGGTGAGTGGAGTGCTCAGTGTGAGAGGGTTTGGAGGTGAGTGGAGTGCTCAGTGTGAGGGGGTTTGGAGGTGAGTGGAGCGCTCAGTGTGAGAGGGTTTGGAGGTGAGTGGAGCGCTCAGTGTGAGAGGGTTTGGAGGTGAGTGGAGCGCTCAGTGTGAGAGGGTTTGGAGGTGAGTGGAGTGCTCAGTGTGAGGTGGTTTGGGGTGAGTGGAGTGCACAATGTGAGGTGGTTTGGGGTGAGTGGAGTTCTCAGTGTGAGGGGTTTGGAGGTGAGTGGAGTGCTCAGTGTGAGGGGGTTTGGAGGTGAGTGGAGCGCTCAGTGTGAGAGGGTTTGGAGGTGAGTGGAGCGCTCAGTGTGAGGGGGGTTTAGTGGTGAGTGGAGCGCTCAGTGTGAGGGGTTTGGAGGTGAGTGGAGCGCTCAGTGTGAGAGGGTTTGGAGGTGAGTGGAGCGCTCAGTGTGAGAGGGTTTGGAGGTGAGTGGAGCGCTCAGTGTGAGAGGGTTTGGAGGTGAGTGGAGTGCTCAGTGTGAGAGGGTTTGGAGGTGAGTGGAGCGCTCAGTGTGAGAGGGTTTGGAGGTGAGTGGAGTGCTCAGTGTGAGAGGGTTTGGAGGTGAGTGGAGTGCTCAGTGTGAGAGGGTTTGGAGGTGAGTGGAGTGCTCAGTGTGAGAGGGTTTGGAGGTGAGTGGAGTGCTCAGTGTGAGGTGGTTTGGGGTGAGTGGAGTGCACAGTGTGAGGTGGTTTGCGGTGAGTGGAGTTCTCAGTGTGAGGTGGTTTGCGGTGAGTGGAGTTTTCAGTGTGAGGTGGTTTGCGGTGAGTGGAGTTCTCAGTGTGAGGGGTTTGGAGGTGAGTGGAGTGCTCAGGGTGAGGTGGTTTGGGGTGAGTAGAGTGCACAGTGTGAGGTGGTTTGGGGTGAGTGGAGTTCTCAGTGTGAGGTGGTTTGCGGTGAGTGGAGTTCTCAGTGTGAGAGGTTTGGAGGTGAGTGGAATACTCAGTGTGAGGGGGTTTGGGGTGAGTGGAGTGCTCAGTGTGAGAGGGTTTGAAGGTGAGTGGAGCGCACAGTGGGAGGGGGTTTGGAGGTGAGTGGAGTGCACAGTGTGAGGGGGTTTGGAGGTGAGTGGACCGCTCAGTGTGAGGGGTTTGGGGTGAGTGGAGAGTTCAGTGTGAGGGGGTTTGGAGGTGAGTGGAGTGCTCAGTGTGAGGTGGTTTGGAGGTGAGTGGAGTGCTCAGTGTGAGAGGTTTGGAGGTGAGTGGAGTGCTCAGTATGAGGTGGTTTGGAGGTGAGTGGAATACTCAGTGTGAGGGGGTTTGGGGTGAGTGGAGTGCTCAGTGTGAGAGGGTTTGGAGGTGAGTGGAGCGCACAGTGGGAGGGGGTTTGGAGGTGAGTGGAGTGCACAGTGTGAGGCGGTTTGTAGGTGAGTGGACCGCTCAGTGTGAGGGGTTTGGGGTGAGTGGAGAGTTCAGTGTGAGGGGGTTTGGAGGTGAGTGGAGTGCTCAGTGTGAGAGGGTTTGGAGGTGAGTGGAGTGCTCAGTGTGACAGGGTTTGGAGGTGAGTGGAGTGCTCAGTGTGAGAGGGTTTGGAGGTGAGTGGAGTGCTCAGTGTGAGAGGGTTTGGAGGTGAGTGGAGTGCTCAGTGTGAGAGGGTTTGGAGGTGAGTGGAGTGCTCAGTGTGAGGTGGTTTGCGGTGAGTGGAGTTCTCAGTGTGAGGTGGTTTGCGGTGAGTGGAGTTTTCAGTGTGAGGTGGTTTGCGGTGAGTGGAGTTCTCAGTGTGAGGGGTTTGGAGGTGAGTGGAGTGCTCAGGGTGAGGTGGTTTGGGGTGAGTGGAGTGCACAGTGTGAGGTGGTTTGGGGTGAGTGGAGTTCTCAGTGTGAGGTGGTTTGGGGTGAGTGAAGTTCTCAGTGTGAGGTGGTTTGGGGTGAGTGGAGTGCACAGTGTGAGGTGGTTTGGGGTGAGTGGAGTTCTCAGTGTGAGGTGGTTTGCGGTGAGTGGAGTTCTCAGTGTGAGAGGTTTGGAGGTGAGTGGAGCGCACAGTGGGAGGGGGTTTGGAGGTGAGTGGAGTGCACAGTGTGAGGGGGTTTGTAGGTGAGTGGACCGCTCAGTGTGAGGGGTTGGGGGTGAGTGGAGAGTTCAGTGTGAGGGGGTTTGGAGGTGAGTGGAGTGCTCAGTGTGACAGGGTTTGGAGGTGAGTGGAGTGCTCAGTGTGAGAGGGTTTGGAGGTGAGTGGAGTGCTCAGGGTGAGGTGGTTTGGGGTGAGTGGAGTGCACAGTGTGAGGTGGTTTGGGGTGAGTGGAGTTCTCAGTGTGAGGGGTTTGGAGGTGAGTGGAGTGCTCAGTGTGAGGTGGTTTGGGGTGAGTGGAATGCTCAGTGTGAGGGGGTTTGGAGGTGAGTGGAGTTCTCAGTGTGAGAGGGTTTGGGGTGAGTGGAATGCTCAGTGTGAGGGGGTTTGGGGTGAGTGGAGTGCTCAGTGTGAGGTGGTTTGCGGTGAGTGGAATTCTCAGTGTGAGGGGTTTGGAGGTGAGTGGAGTGCTCAGTGTGAGGTGGTTTGGGGTGAGTGGAATGCTCAGTGTGAGGTGGTTTGGGGTGAGTGGAGTTCTCAGTGTGAGGTGGTTTGCGGTGAGTGGAATTCTCAGTGTGAGGGGTTTGGAGGTGAGTGGAGTGCTCAGTGTGAGGTGGTTTGGGGTGAGTGGAATGCTCAGTGTGAGGGGGTTTGGAGGTGAGTGGAGTGCTCAGTGTGAGAGGGTTTGGAGGTGAGTGGAGCGCTCAGTGTGAGGGGGTTTAGTGGTGAGTGGAGCGCTCAGTGTGAGGGGGTTTGGAGGTGAGTGGAGCGCTCAGTGTGAGAGGGTTTGGAGGTGAGTGGAGTGCTCAGTGTGAGAGGGTTTGGAGGTGAGTGAAGTGCTCAGTGTGAGAGGGTTTGGAGGTGAGTGGAGTGCTCAGGGTGAGGTGGTTTGGGGTGAGTGGAGTGCACAGTGTGAGGTGGTTTGGGGTGAGTGGAGTTCTCAGTGTGAGGTGGTTTGGGGTGAGTGGAGTTCTCAGTGTGAGGGGGTTTGGAGGTGAGTGGAGTGCTCAGTGTGAGGTGGTTGGGGTGAGTGGAGTGCTCAGTGTGAGAGGGTTTGGAGGTGAGTGGAGTGCTCAGTGTGAGAGGGTTTGGAGGTGAGTGGAGCTCTCAGTGTGACAGGGTTTGGAGGTGAGTGGAGTGCTCAGTGTGAGGTGGTTTGGGGTGAGTGGAGTGCTCAGTGTGAGAGGGTTTGGAGGTGAGTGGAGTGCTCAGTGTGAGGTGGTTTGGGGTGAGTGGAGCGCTCAGTGTGAGGGGGTTTGGAGGTGAGTGGAGTGCTCAGTGTGAGGTGGTTTGGGGTGAGTGGAGTGCTCAGTGTGAGGGGGTTTGGAGGTGAGTGGAATGCTCAGTGTGAGGTGGTTTGGGGTGAGTGGAGCGCTCAGTGTGAGGGGGTTTGGAGTGAGTGGAGTGCTCAGTGTGAGGTGGTTTGGGGTGAGTGGAGCGCTCAGTGTGAGAGGTTTGGAGGTGAGTGGAGTGCTCAGTGTGAGGGGGTTGGAGGTGAGTGGAATGCTCAGTGTGAGAGGGTTTGGAGGTGAGTGGAGTGCTCAGTGTGAGGTGGTTTGGGGTGAGTGGAGTGCTCAGTGTGAGGGGGTTTGGAGGTGAGTGGAATGCTCAGTGTGAGGGGGTTTGGAGGTGAGTGGAATGCTCAGTGTGAGAGGGTTTGGAGGTGAGTGGAGCTCTCAGTGTGACAGGGTTTGGAGGTGAGTGGAGTGCTCAGTGTGAGGTGGTTTGGTGTGAGTGGAGTGCTCAGTGTGAGAGGGTTTGGAGGTGAGTGGAGTGCTCAGTGTGAGGGGGTTTGGAGGTGAGTGGAGTGCTCAGTGTGAGAGGGTTTGGAGGTGAGTGGAGTGCTCACTGCAAATGGGTCTGGAGTTTTGGGTTTGCACTTGATATAGGGACCTGCCTTTTGTCTTTTTGCCGCCAAATAGGTGAACCTGAAATTTAATATATGATTTCCCACCTCAGAGGTTTGTCTTCTTGTTGGCGGGTCGGATTATAACTTTTATGGACGCTGAGTAAACCATAAAGATGTGTACAACGAAAAATTTGGTTTGTTTCAGATCGATTTGTTATTTCTTTTTTATTCTTTATTTTGGAATGTGGGATGGATTAATTAAATACTTAGATTAGGGTAAAAAAAAAAAAAGATACATGATTGCCTGGTCCTAATCCCCCTGTCCTTGGTGCTGAAATATACCATGAACAGCAGCTCCGTGGGTCTCCAGTGCAAAAGATACCCCTGTCCTTGGTGCTGAAACATATTCAGCACCCTGGACAGCAGCTCCATGGGGCTCCAGAGCCCTGCAGTGCTGCTGTCCTGGGTGCTGAATATTTTACAGCAGGAAGGACAGTCCCTGGTGAATGCAGGCAGACTGAAAGAATGGAAAAAACCTGCTGCGTTTGGCATGGAAAAAAATCCTCATCGTTTTAAAATAATCAGGAATACAAAAAAAATACTCAAAATATCCTAAAAAGTAAAGAAAATAGACTTTTTGCTGCAGATTAAAATAATAAACGGTTTATTAGACATTGGATTAAAACGGGAATATTTCTAACATTGAAACCTATGGGATTCGCCTGATTAAACCTGTTGAATGAAACCACCGAACATCAGGACATTTCACTGACATTTCTCTGCTGTTCAATGTGAATAGATTAACCATTGCTTCTCTATGGGGGATTTCACTGCCGCTGACCTGCACTGAACGGCACCATGGTCTATGGTGCTGAATACAACAGATTCAGCACCACGGAACATGGACAGGGACGCGTGCTGCTGAATCTGTGAGACGGAATAACATATCGATTCGTAGAAACGGAATCCATTTGTTGTATTCAGTTTCGTTCCATTTCGGATGGAATCGATTCGTTATTTTCGACGTGCTTCCAAAACACAAAAAAAAAGAAAAAAAAAAAAAAAAAAAAATAATCGGTACATTTCGGTTGAATTGCAATTAGGAACGAAACAAAATGTACATCTCTTAAACCAAATACCTCAACCTTTATTTAATCTGTGCTCTGTCTACCTGCGCCCCATGCCTACCCATCGCTTTACCTTACAGCTCCTATCAATATGTACAGCTATGTTTCATCCTATAGAAGGGTTCGGTAGAGGCGCTCCTATCTAGATGGATTGGTTTAGGTCAGTGCTGCCAACTAGGGGGTAGCACAGGCTCTCGAGGGAATGTGCAAATACAGTCGAGAAAAAGGGTACGGGGTTCCTAGTGGCGCAATAAATTGTAGATATACTCCTACTGTGATACGTCCCAGAAGGTATAAATAGCTAGTTGCATGTACCATACACGTTACAATATTTGGTACAAAATGCAAATGCAGATCACAAAGGGTATAAAGTGCTAGTGCAACGATTTAAAACGTGCAATAGAATAAAGTGCGAATGCTTCGACAAGGTGCAAATAGTGCGGATAAATCGGTATTGAAATCAAGACATAGAGTTCAGACTATAACATCCAATAAAGTCAGAGAAAGGGACTACGCGCCAATGTTCAGTGCGTATTTAGGAGTCTGGTATCTTTGTCATTCCTTTCTCCAGTTCCTAAGTGGATGCATCGGTTGTGCAACAAAAGTGCTCACAATTATTGTCAGTATTACCCTTTTCTAGGCTTGTGCACCGATTTTTTTTTCGGTTCGATTCGATTTTTTGGATGTTTAAACTTTGATTCGGCTCGTTTCGACCGCTTTCTGTTTCGATTCGGTTCGGCTCGGCTAGTTTTTCGGGTACATTTATTTTTCGGAATATCGACCATTTTTCGTATTTTCGTGTCACTTTGCTCGTTTTTTTCTATCGACTTTTCGTAAGTTCGGAAATTTTCGTTTTTTCGGAACGTCTGTTCTCTTTTCAAAGCAATAAATTTCGATTTGACACATTTCAAGTCCATTCGAAAATTCCGAAAATATTTCGTTTCGGCTCAGAAAACTTTTCGGATCTGCTGTTTTCGGATCTAAAAATTTTCGGAAAAAATCGGCCGCATCCGAAAACACGAATCGGGAAATTTTGTGAAAATTCCGAAATTCCGAAACCCGAAACGCACATCCCTACCCTTTTCCACAAATATATCGGACTTATTCGGACGTATCGGTTCCTCTTATGGTCTCGATGGACTCCGCAGCAGGAGATAAACAGGAGATAAAAAGGGGGAGAGGTGATGATGCAATAACGTCTGTATATATGAAGCTCAGTGAATTTAAAGAATGCACACTTACAAATTCCAGAGCCTTTTGAATCCAGGCTCTGGAGTGGAGCGCCTCGTGCCAAAATATAGGGTGGTCACGGCCCTTCTTTGCAGCGTCTTCTTTTTCACCTCAAACGTGGGACACGAGCAGAAAGACATCGCTTTCATAGCGTGATACCAGCCATTTAATCATATGCTGGAAGTAAAAGAATGGTCACACTCACCAATTCAGGAGCCTAATGGTCCAGGCTCAACTGTTGGGCATGCAGCGCTCCTTAGCGGTGAGCCCCTGAGCCTCTTTAACTGCTCACTTGGCGTCCAGGTCGTGATTCGCTGGATATCTGTAGTGCAGCTGTTTCTCTTACCAGAATTATAGACCGATAAGGTCAGATTTAAAAACAACTGGACACTCCTCAGATGGAATAAAATTGGTTTATTGTGCAAAAATACAAGTAATTTATATGGGCAATTTAAAGTGCATTGAAAATGGGAGGGGGGAAACGGAGGGGGGGGGGTCGAGACGCGTTTCGGTGCTATCAGCACCTTCCCCAGTCTATGTGTGGAAGAACGGGGGGATCTGAGGCCTTCCAAGGGCCTCCTTTTTATTTGTTGGTCATAATTAGTGTTCATCAGCTTCCGGGTTTGTGTGGTGCCGCAATCACGTGGTGTCGATTGTGTCATCATTCTGCGCCGCGGCCATCTTCAATTTGCGTTCCACCGCTTGTTTGCGTTCCATTTCGTGGATATTGACGCTGGCCATGATCGCAGGGTGACTTACAATCCGTACCAGTTTAAAATGACTCCAAAAAAAGAAGCCAAACGTGTGCAAAGCAGGCCAAAGTCCCTAATTAGGGATAGTTAGCGGTATGTCCGTTTTAGGGGATCATATTGCATAAGAGCTCAGGTGTTTAATCGGCCATAGAGACTGATGGCACATATGCTAAAATAATAATAATAGTAATCCAATGCATAAAATACATATGATTAAAAACATATAAAAATATATAAAAAGGGGAATATTAAAAGCGATAAGAGACTATATGGTACATATAAAATTACATAGTCCACAAGCATAGGGTACTCCATAATAGTTTATAAAAAAGGGGGGAGGGGGAACCTGGGAAGGGGGGGAATGACATAAACTGTGGCATAAGATAGCAGGTATACATGTTATATGTTTCATCCTATGCTTACCCATCACTTTGACCCACAGTGCCCTCATCATCTACCACTGTGCCTCCCTGCACCCTATGCCTACCATCAATTTCAAATTCCCACTGCCCCCTCATTATCTCCCCTGCCTCCCTGCACCCTATACCTTCCCATCACTTTGTATCACTGCCCCCTCATTATCTCCCCTGCCTCCCTGCACCCTATACCTTCCTATCACTTTGTATCACTGCCCCCTCATTATCTCCCCTGCCTCCCTGCACCCTATACCTTCCCATCACTTTGTATCACTGCCCCCTCATTATCTCCCCTCTGCCTCCCTGCACCCTATACCTTCCCATCACTTTGTATCACTGCCCCCTCATTATCTCCCCTCTGCCTCCCTGCACCCTATACCTACCCATCACTTTGTATCACTGCCCCTCATTATCTCCCCTCTGCCTCCCTGCACCCTATACCTTCCCATCACTTTGTATCACTGCCCCCTCATTATCTCCCTCTGCCTCCCTGCACCCTATACCTTCCCATCACTTTGTATCACTGCCCCTCATTATCTCCCCTCTGCCTCCCTGCACCCTATACCTACCCATCACTTTGTATCACTGCCCCCTCATATCTCCCCTCTGCCTCCCTGCACCCTATACCTTCCCATCACTTTGTATCACTGCCCCCTCATTATCTCCCCTCTGCCTCCCTGCACCCTATACCTTCCCATCACTTTGTATCATTGCCCCTCATTATCTCCCCTCTGCCTCCCTGCACCCTATACCTACCCATCACTTTGTATCACTGCCCCCTCATTTTCTCCCCTCTGCCTCCCTGCACCCTATACCTTCCCATCACTTTGTATCACTGCCCCTCATTATCTCCCCTCTGCCTCCCTGCACCCTATACCTACCCATCACTTTGTATCACTGCCCCTCATTATCTCCCCTCTGCCTCCCTGCACCATATACCTACCCATCACTTTGTATCACTGCCCCCTCATTATCTCCCCTCTGCCTCCCTGCACCCTATACCTTCCCATCACTTTGTATCACTGCCCCTCATTATCTCCCCTCTGCCTCCCTGCACCCTATACCTACCCATCACTTTGTATCACTGCCCCTCATTATCTCCCCTCTGCCTCCCTGCACCATATACCTACCATCACTTTGTATCACTGCCCCCTCATTATCTCCCCTCTGCCTCCCTGCACCATATACCTACCCATCACTTTGTATCACTGCCCCCTCATTATCTCCCCTCTGCCTCCCTGCACCCTATACCTACCCATCACTTTGTATCACTGCCCCCTCATTATCTCCCCTGCCTCCCTGCACCCTATACCTACCCATCACTTTGTATCACTGCCCCTCATTATCTCCCCTCTGCCTCCCTGCACCCTATACCTACCCATCACTTTGTATCACTGCCCCCTCATTATCTCCCCTCTGCCTCCCTGCACCCTATACCTTCCCATCACTTTGTATTACACTGCCCCTCATTATATCCCCTGTGCCTCCCTGCACCCTATCTACCCATCACTTTGTATCACTGCCCCCTCATTATCTCCCCTCTGCCTCCCTGCACCCTATACCTTCCCATCACTTTGTATCACTGCCCCCTCATTATATCCCCTGTGCCTCCCTGCACCCTATCTACCCATCACTTTGTATCACTGCCCCCTCCCTGCATAGCTCAGTTATTTTCTCATTTTCTGTTTTCTCTTTTTTTCTGAGGTCAAAGAAAGTTTTCTTAAAGGGATGTCACAGTTGTTTTCCAGCATTTCCCATTTTAATAGAATAATTTCCCTAGTTTCTACTCAATATTTATATCCCACTTTTAGCAAGTTATTTCCTGCGAGTCTCATAGCACTGTACGGCTAGATCAGACTTCAGCGCAAGGATGTAGATGTTGAGTAATGTACAAGGGATTGTAGAAGAACATGTCAGGAAGGAATGGTTCATAGCAGGTTCCACACAGTGGGATGCGGCTATTTGTCCCCGAATACAAGTAGACAAGGAAAAAGACATCAATCACACTGCAGGATATGATACTACTGCTTTTATTAGTGCAAGGAAGATACAAAGAATTGGTTTGATGCGCAAGATTTTATCAAGGCATTGCACCATATCCTGCAGTGTGACCAGCATTTCTTTTCTGTAGCTGTTAAGTAAATCACGTTGTGTTTAAGTAAGATGTCAGAATTCTGCAGACTCTTATTTAGGAAAAACACACTAAAGGTAGGAAATAATTGAAAATGGCAGGAAAACACTTCTTTCATGATGATCAATAGATCTAGATAAAGTTGTAAAACCACATGTATAACAGTGATGTGCGGTGAGGTCAGTGGCTGGCAAGGCACTGGCTAGTATCAGAGCCAGATATACACAAGTTACGTAGGTTCAGTGTTCCCCAGGATCTGGCTGCTCTCAGTGCTCCCCAGGATCTGGCTGCGCTCACTGCTCCCCAGGATCTGGCTGCTCTCAGCTCCCCAGGATCTGGCTGCTCTCAGCTCCCCAGGATCTGGCTGCTCTCAGCCTCCCCAGGATCTGGCTGCTCTCAGCTCTCCCCAGGATCTGGCTGCTCTCAGCTTCCCCAGGATCTGGCTGCTCTCAGCTCTCCCCAGGATCTGGCTGCTCTCAGCTCCCCAGGATCTGGCTGCTCTCAGCTCTCCCCAGGATCTGGCTGCTCTCAGCTCTCCCCAGGATCTGGCTCTCAGCTCTCCCCAGGATCTGGCTGCTCTCAGCTCTCCCCAGGATCTGGCTGCTCTCAGCTCTCCCCGACTGGCTGCTCTCAGCTCTCCCCAGGATCTGGCTGCTCAGCTCTCCCCAGGATCGGCTGCTCTCAGCTCTCCCCAGGATCTGGCTGCTCTCAGCTCTCCCCAGGATCTGGCTGCTCTCAGCTCTCCCCAGGATCTGGCTGCTCACAGCTCTCCCCAGGATCTGGCTGCTCTCAGCTCTCCACAGGATCTGGCTGCCTCAGCTCCCCAGGATCTGGCTGCTCTCAGCTCCCCAGGATCTGGCTGCTCTCAGCTCCCCAGGATCTGGCTGCTCTCAGCTCCCCAGGATCTGACTGCTCTCAGCTCTCCCCAGGATCTGGCTGCTCTCAGCTCTCCCCAGGATCTGGCTGCTCTCAGCTCTCCCCAGGATCTGGCTGCGCTCAGCTCTCCCCAGGATCTGGCTGCGCTCAGCTCTCCCCAGGATCTGGCTGCTCTCAGCTCTCCCCAGGATCTGGTTTCTCTTAGTGCTCCACAGGATCTGGCTGCCTCAGCTCCCCAGGATCTGGCTGCTCTCAGCTCCCCAGGATCTGGCTGCTCTCAGCTCCCCAGGATCTGGCTGCTCTCAGCTCCCCAGGATCTGGTTTCTCTTAGTGCTCCCCAGGATCTAGCTGCTTTCAGTACTCCACAGGATCTGGCTGCTCTCAGAGCTCCCCAGAATCTGGCTGCTCTCAGTGCTGCCCAGGATGTGAGTCGTCCACTTCAGGCACACAGCCCGCGGCATGCCCTATGACTGTCTTGCGTCATTCAAAGCATGGGAGGCTTGCCTCCCATGGAGGCATTTTTTTGAATGGCTTGAGACCAATGGTGCTTTCCCATTGGTCCAAGCCATTCCATTGCTGTCAGTGCCTCTCTGAGGCATTGAAGAGCATAGATTCAGGAAGTAGGTGGCGCCAGACGCATGCTGCAGACTTCTGAATCTCAGCAGCTTGAGCTTACACGACTAGCGAGTGTTCAGCTGCGCAAATTGCGTAGGCTCAGGGCAGAAAAAAAAAGAGCAGAGATGGGGACCGTGGAGCAGGTGAGTTTGTTAACTTTATCTTTAGCAGATTTTATTTTAATGGCAGGTGAGCTGAGCTGAACCCACTTAACCACTTAATGCCAGGTGAGGCACCTTTGCCCCTGACGGCATGTCCCTGATGTATAATGCAGTTTTGCTAAACAAGCCCTGATAAGGTGAGTTATGGCAACAATTAGCAATGTCTGAGAAGCCGTATATACAGCTTTACAAACCAAACTGTAAAATCCAGTGCATTTGGAGCTCCCACGCACTAATGAAAATAGTACTAAATTAACCCCTTCACTGCAGACAATGTGCTGAACAGGATGTCAGCCCTTACTTTAAGACTGCCGCCCACCCATTGACATCATCACACAAGGGTATGATGACGTGAGAAATGGGGCACCTCCCCCCCCCCCACACACTCAACTGGGGAAATCTCTTTTTAGAAGATATAGGGGAAATATACAAATAAAAAAAATTATGTTGTCGTTTTGGTTTGGTAAAAATCACATATTTCCATTAAAAAAAAATGCAGAAACAGGTTTTCCATTTCTTTCTTATTTTTTTAAAGAGCCCCCCCCCCCAGAATATATAAACACAAAGGTTTGGATGATAAAATATGGGAAAATAATTTTACACTCTGCAAATGATTGAAATCTGAAAGAATCCCCTGGACCTATCAGGAAGGGGAGCATGAATGATGGACGGTGCCTGTCAATCAAGTAAAGATCTGGATAGGCATTGGTGGAGGTTGGCAACAATGTTTCTCTTACCTGGCTTCATATTCCTCTGTTGGGGGAGTGTTCTGTCTCTTGTTTCCTGACAGCGTGAGATGTGCAGTAAAAAGATTCAGGGCTTCCTGGGGATAGTGAGAGAAAGGGAAAGTTGTTTATTATGGCATCTACTTCTTTGGAGAGTTTGATGGAGCAGTTGAGGGAGCATGCTGCGGCCCGGGGTGCTTCTTTGCAGGATCTGATGGTGGAGGCCATGGCGCCGTCCCGTGAGAGGTCCCCCGAGGAGAGGGTTGAAATGCGCCAGCGGAGGATGGAGAGGCGTTCAAAACCCCCGGTTTCGGGGAAGGAGGAGAAAGGGAGAAGTTTCAGCCGAAAATGATCCTGGTTCCCCTTCCTCTGACGGTTCTATTGTGATGGATACCCCGCAGAGGGCCCCTCGTGTGGGGTTGAGACGGCGAGTGAGTGCGGCGCAGTGGGCGGTGGCTTCCCCGGTTGTGACAGGTCATCAGGACGAGGGTGAGAGGGAAGAAGAGGTGGTACGCACCCAACAGGATGGCCGACGGCTCCAGAGATCCAGGAGCCCACGTGCGCAGCAGGCGCTTCCGGTGGAGAGGGGAGGAAGAGCATCCACTTCCGCTCCCAGGCCCCCTCCTGCTCGGCGCAGACCGGCCGCGTCCCGGCCGACGCGTTGGGCACGCCCACAAAATGGCGGCGCCCGTCGGAGGAGCGCTGAAAAACAGCAGGGAGAAAATTCTAATCGGAGGGGAGGTGAGAATTCGGTGACAGTGGCTGGGAGGAGATCGGCGCTACCATCCAGGCCCTCTGGAGAAGATACTCTGAGTCTGGGGAGTCCTGATCGGCGCTCTCAGGCTGGGAGTGGCTAGATTCGTGGTGCTGGTGGGAGACAAGAGATGCCGGTTCGTGCGGGAAGTGGTGGAGCAGTTCACTCATCGCTGGAGTCTGAGGTCCCGGTGGTTGCTGAGGGTCCATCTCTCCTATTGGCTGCACGTGAGTCTGACCTGGGGTCGGTTGCGGGTTCGCCGGGCTTTACGGGCGGCAGGGAGGCTGCCTGTCCTGGTGCATTACCGATGGGGTTAATGGAGACCCTGGTCGCGGCTGTTCGGCGCTGGCAGGACCAGTCAGTGGCTGGTGCTAATGTGATTGCGCCCGGGTCGAATGTGGGGATTTCAGCTTCAGCTACGGTACCGGGGCGTGGTATAGCACAAGGAGTGGGGCAGCTGGGGATGCTTGGCGCCAGCGGGGCGAACGTGCCAGGCTTGGTGGGAGCACTAGGGTCGGTGGCCAGCGGGAGTTTGGAGGCTTCAAGGGCGCACAGAGTTGGTAGTTTGGGGGTCTCTGCGCTGGCTCCGGTAGGTGCGCTGGCAGCGAATGCTGGTGGGTTAGTAGCGCCTGCCTCAATGGTTTCGGCTGCACCCTCCCTTGTGGGAGTTCCAGGCGCGGCGGCGACGGTCCTCAATGCGTCTGGTGGCGGGTGTCCGGGGCTATTCGCAGGGTCAGTTGTGGTGGCGGCGGCTCCTGACGGGAAGCTATATATTGGTCTTGCGAATTATCTCCAATGGGTCTTCAAGTAACTAGTGAGATATGGGAGAAAATCTGGAAGGGCGAGTACCGTGATGTGCTCACATTGATCTCAATGGATAGGGAAACGGTAGACCGCCTGAGGCGACCTGATCCTTTTGTTGAAGAAAAAGAGAAAGACAAATTGAAGACACTGCCTCCCACGTTTGGCAATTGGCTTCAGGGGTTTTTAGCCTACTGCGCGATTCTATGCGAGAAGTTTCCAGAGAGCGGCACGGCTTTATTCGCTTACATTGATTTGATATGGGGAGCGTATAAAATCGATGGTGGGCAGTGCTGGTTCCGCTATGACCAGCAGTTTCGGCAAAAGATGGCGGTGCGCCCGGGGATGCGGTTTCATGTGCAGGATACTGTCAGGTCCTGGAGGCCCTGACCCCCTGGCGCCCCCTTTTTGTGCCTTATACTACATGCCCCCTGCAGGTTCCAGGACTTTGTATAAACAATACACCTTTCTGAATTATGACGTTCTGGCCCTGGATCCACACCTGCCCTTCATCCTCCCTGATTAGCCCTGCATATAAAGGGAGTCCCGCCCTCAACCCTGGACTTCCACATTGAAGTTCATGACTGCCATACCTGTTTGCCAAAGCTCCCTGATACTTCTTGACAATCTCCTGACTTCTCTTCCAAAGACTCCAAGGACCCTCTGTTATAATCTGGACCTTCATCGCTTCAATATACCGGTACCCTCCCATCCTGCTCCCCTTCTGCCCCCTATCTAGGACCCCCATGTACCAGACCCCTTGCTGAACCCTGACCACTCTATTGCCTGTTCCTTGCCTGATTCTATGTTATTGTGTTTATTTATAATAAACACCCTTTTGCTACCTTGAACCTGCCTTTAATCACTGCATATTGGGCTCACAACCCCATCCTGCTATATCCATCGCAGTCTACCCCTGACAGATACGAACTTATGACTGTTGCTTATGACACCTAATCGGCCGGCGGTGGCTCCCTTTCCAGGATCCGCGGCACCTAGAACCCCGGGAGTGCCTGCGGGGACTGGAAAGGGGTGGTGTTGGCTTTTCAACGTGTCCACCTGCCGTTGGTCCTCAAATTGTAAATTTCGACACGAATGCTCGCTCTGTGGGGGTTCCCACCCGGCATTTAGGTGCTTTAAAAAAGGCCAAGCTCCAACTCCCGGACCTTCCGGGAGGGGACAGTTTGGTCGGCGGGATAACACTGGTGACCGTGCGGGCTCTGCTGCTCTGGCTCGGCAAGTATCCTAATCGGCGGAGTGCGGTTTTATTGCTGGAAGGCTTTCGGGATGGTTTTGTGATTCCGCATGTTTATTCGGACTTTACTCAGTTTTCCCGGAATTTGATTTCTGCTGGACAACACTCGGAAGTGGTGGCTAAAAAGTTGGCGGGTGAGGTGCAGCTGGGACGGATGGTGGGTCCTTTTGCAGAGCTTCCCTTCCCCAATCTACGTGTGTCTCCATTGGGCGTGGTGCCCAAGAAGGAGGAAGGCAAGTTCCGTCTGATCCACCACCTGTCCTATCCAGCCGGGTTTTCGGTTAACGACGGCATTGGCAAGGAGGATTGCCGGGTGTGGTATTCCTCGTTTGACGAGGCACTACAACTTGTGCGGGATGCAGGGCCGAGTTGTTTGCTTGCTAAGGCTGACGTGGAATCAGCTTTTCGTTTGTTGCCAATTAGGCCGGATTGTTACCATTTGCTGGGCTGTGAGTTTCGGGGTAGATACTACTACGATCGGTGTCTCCCCATGGGCTGCTCAATTTCTTGTTTTTATTTCAAGCTATTTTCTTCTTTTTTGCACTGGGTAGTGTGTCGGCGAGCTGGGCGGAACTCGATGGTCCATTATCGACGATTTTCTGTTTGTGGGACCGGCGAGTTCTGTTGACTGCGCAGAGTTGCTGCAGGTTTTTAGGGAGGTAGCCGGGGAATTTGGGGTGCTGCTGGCGGAGGATAAAACGGAAGGTCCTAGCCGTTTGATCGCTTTCCTGGGTATTGAGATGGACACAGTGCTGCGTGTTTTTCAGCTACCGGAACAGAAGATTAAGGTTCTGCTGCGTCTGGTGGTCAGGGCCCGAGGAGTTGCAAAATTGAGGCTGTCGGAGCTTCAGTCGTTGTTGGGTCACTTGGCATTTGCATGCCGGGTGATGCTTATGGGCCGTGCTTTTTTCAGGAGATTGTCGCTGGCATCTGCAGGAATTCGGGCGGCGCACCATTTTGTGCGGATCACCAATTCTTTGAGGGTGGACCTGGTCGTATGGCAGTCCTTCTTGCTAAATTATAACGGGCTGACATATTGGCAAGAGGCGGAGGTGGACAACGGGTCCATCGAGCTTTTTGCGGATGCGTCAGGGGCACACAGTTTTGGGGTGTATTTTCAGGGTGACTGGTGCGCACAAGCTTGGCCTCCGGAGTGGTCCTCTTCGGACCTAATTCGGAATCTAACCTTTTTGGAGCTGTTCCCGCTGTTGGTGGCCCTGGAGCAGTGGGGGGAGCGTCTGGCTAATAGGCGGGTGGTGTTCTGGATGGA
The DNA here is from genome assembly GCA_009667805.1 of Leptobrachium leishanense. NCBI lineage: Eukaryota > Metazoa > Chordata > Amphibia > Anura > Megophryidae > Leptobrachium > Leptobrachium leishanense. The sequence goes on from RXON01000685.1 coordinate 80,423, forward strand.
CAATCTGGGTGTGGTGCAGGTGGTGAATCGCTCGTCGTCCAGTTCCCCTCCTGTTTTGGCTCTTTTGCGTCGCCTGGTGCTGCGCTGCCTTGAGCGTAACGTATGGTTGCGGGCTAGGCATATTCCGGGTGTGCAGAATGTGGTTGCTGACGCTCTCTCCTGGTTCCAGTGGGACCGTTATTGGCAGGTGGCTCCGGGAGCGGCAGAAGTTGGGACCCCTTTTCCTCCGTGCCTCTGGACCCTAGCTTCGCTGGACTGAGGATATTTTTGGAAGGTTCGCTATCAGCGACGTCTTGGAGCTCGTATTCTCAGGTCTTTTGGGGGTCGGTTGCAGGGGATGAACGGGGTTGGCGGACGGCCGAGGACCGCCAATGGGCTACCCTGGTCTATCTCTGCTCTCTCCAGGAGCGGAGGTGTTCTGGTTCTGGGGCGGCCAAGGTTTTGTCCGCCCTTTCCTTTTTATGCAAAACACTGGGTTGGGTCGATGTGGGGAATGACTTTCTGTTGCGCCGGATTGTTTGGGGTTGGCGTAGAACGACGGTACCTGATGCCAGGCGTCCCGGTCGGGTAAGCTCTTAGGGGAATTGTTGGTAGCTTTAGGGTCGATTTGTAGGGACCAGTTCGAAGTTTACTTATTCCGGGCGGCTTTTGCGTTTTGTTTTTACGGGGCGTTGAGGATAAGGGAATTGGTGGCTCCTAATGCTCGGGTGCATGCGGCTTTACGCGTGGAACACGTGACTTTGTTGGCAAATCAGGTGCAGGTTTTGGTGGCTCAGTCCAAAATGGATCTATTGGGCAGGGTTTCGCTGATCACCCTGTGTGCGGTTGGGGGGGCGGAATGTCCGGTGTTTTTGGTGAGGCAATATATGGGTGTTCATCCGGAGGGAGGGGGTTCTTTTTTAGTGCATCTTTCAGGGGCCCCCCTTACGCGGTTTCAATTTTCGTCGGTCTTCAAGCGGTGTGTTAGCCTTTTAGGTTACGATTCGAGGCTGTTCGCTCCGCATTCGTTTCGGATTGGCGCAGCGACTATGGCGGCGGGTGCTGGCGCATCAGACGGAATGATTCAGCGCTTAAGTAGATGGCGTTCGAGCCGATTTCGTTCCTATGTGCGCCCTAATTTTCTTTGCTTTCAGGTTCCCCCCCCAAGGACGGTTTGGATTCTCGGACATTCCTACGTACATTGGGCGGCCAAGCGGGCTGAGCAACGGCCGCAAGGCAGGAACCTCGGTTTTCCAGCGGAATTGGTAACGATTCGTTGGATAGGTATCCGGGGTTTAAGGTGGGCCCAGGTGGTTCAGGAATGTGAGGTTTTTGGCGAGGCTGGTTTCTAAGGAAGTTGTACTAGTGCTGCACGCTGGGGGGAACGACTTGGGGGCCCTTAGATCAGTGGATTTGATTAGTTCCATGAAGTTTGATTTGACCCGTTGTTTTGCCATGTTTTGGGGTCTATCTTTAGTTTTTTCTGAGATTATTTCTCGCCCCCATTGGGACGAGTTTGCGGCCCCCCGGGCTCTGGACAGGGCTCGTAAGAGGGTAAATCGGGAGGTCTCTAAGTTTGTTGGGGGGGTGGCAGTTCGCCACATGGAATTGGAGGGTGATAATCGGAACTTTATGAGGGGAGATGGAGTGCATCTCACGGAGATAGGGTTGGACATATTTTTGGTTGGTTTAACTTCAGGAGTGGAGGAGGCGCTGTCTGCGGGGGAGAGCAGGGGCAGCCGCTAGGGCACTAGGGCTGCCCCTGGCGTTGGCGGGTTTCCTGGACAGCGGTGCTTTAAGGACGGATAAGCCGCCTTCGGGTGAGGCTATGGGGAGACGAACCTCGCTTGCGGGGGGAAGAGCTCTTGGTTAACATATTGGTGGAACTGCCTATTGCATTGGGCAATAGGGCAGAGGTAACATACAAAGCACTGCAAGTTATATGGTTATATTAAATCATTAAAGCTGTGGCCCATTCCAATTTATATAGGTGTTGTGTGGTTATTATAGTCCGGTTAGAGGGTATGGGCTGGGAAGGTCACAGGCCTAAGCAGTCATGGAAATTGACACTTCTGACATTTTTTGTTATAGCGTTCTGACGCGACATGACATTTGCACTTAGTAATTTTATATTCTTAATCTGTTGCATCCACTGAACTAAAAGATATACAGTTTGTCTGGGTTCTACAATAAAACGTAACCTCAAACACTGGTTAAACATGATGTTCAAAAAAATGATGAAAATGATCTCAGCACACAGGGTAAACTTGCTCAGCAACAAAGGGGTTAAATAGGTTGTCAGGTGACTCAGATTTAATAAAAAACAATATTTTTTATTTCCACAGGTCCTAAGCTTGTGGCTCCATTCTGCTATTTTGGTAAGTAAAAATTCTGTCTAAAAAAAAAAAAATTCTGTTAGAATATTAGTTTTATTTATATGGAAACCCCCTAGAAAGACTCCCTCTCACTGTCCCATTACTGAAGAAGTACTGATTCAAGCCCAGTCCCACTAAGTCAATAGCCGGAGCACCTTGCAGGGTGAAGACAAAAGCTAGACTGCCATTATTTGGGTTTACAGCCGAATATACACACACACACACACAGGGCATACACTGGAAAAGGAAGAAATATGGAAGAAAAAAAGAGAACCAATGGGACAACACACACAGGGGATGGACAGCCCATCAAAGATAAGACACCCCAACATTCACTGAATAGCCTTCCCCTTCCAACACACATGACCCTTGTGTAACAGACAAAAGAAGGAACTCCCCTCCCAAGCATGGCAGGGGGGAGTAAGGAGTGGCTCCAGAACTGGCTTCTTCCACTTCAGAGCATGAGGCCAGCAGACATCTGATTTAATCCGGCACTATACAGCATATACAACAATACACTCTACAAGTAATGCATCAGGGAACAAAACAACACAGACATCAGGAAATAGGACACAGAGAACACAGATACCCTGTATCTGGGGTGAATTTGACGCAGCACAGGGACCAATATAAAATGTCAGGCATGCCAAAACCCACAGTTCCGCACCTCCTCATAGTAATTTCAGGTCCAGGTGCTCAGACTGAAGTAGCTACAGACACAATAAAGATCACATGTCCCTCCCCCCCATCCACAAAATTTCTACTACCGCCCCCTAACATCATCCAAATAACTCTCCATCCCCAAACCCTACAGCCATAAACCCGTTCCTGCCTTTATCCTCTAAAATCTGTAACTATATTCCAATAGTACCCACGCCAAAAACTCTACACGACGAGACAATGCTGTATGTGGCTGGACTCTGTGTGTATCGCTCACTGATGCTGTAGAGCTTCTGCATTGTTTATTTAATGCATAGATTCACAGAAACACTTTATAACAAATTCTTGTGTTTTAGTCTGCGCCCACAGCAGAAAATTCCTGAATTAATTATTATAATCAGTTGCATTAAGTATTACAAATAGCTGCATTAATTACGATCAGCTCAATTAATTATTACAAATAGCTGCATTAATTACGATCAGCTCAATTAATTATTACAAATAGCTGTATTAATTACGATCAGCTCAATTAATTATTACAAATAGCTGCATTAATTACGATCAGCTCAATTATTTATTACAAATAGCTGCATTAATTACGATCAGCTCAATTAATTATTACAAATAGCTGCATTATTACGATCAGCTCAATTAATTATTACAAATAGCTGCATTAATTACAATCAGCTCAATTAATTATTACAAATAGCTGCATTAATTACGATCAGCTCAATTAATTGTTACAAATAGCTGCATTACGATAAGCTCAATTAATTATTACAAATAGCTGTAATAATTGAGCTGATTGTAAAAATTAATACAATCAGCTGCATTAATTATTACAAATAGCTGCATGTCATGGACCCTACATGGCGCTCCCCTGCTTGAAGGGACAGACGGACTTTAATCCCTTTGTGTTTCCCCTATTTTAGAACCCATTCTCCATTCCCTTCCTTTATACAATGTTGTATTGTGCAGAATGTTTGTGTGATGTCTATCTGCTGTATGTTTGAGGATTCCTGAGTCTGCCTTATCAGGCAAACACTGTCCCAATCTGATTTATTTGGGCAACAGATTATGTAAATTATTGTGTGTGATAACTGATTGTGAATTTGTGTGCTTCATCCCCTTATCTGTTGACTGAGAGAATTATTCCGCCAGCCGTTTCAAGCTTGACGAATTTACTCATCTACATAAACCTGACGTACTCGTGTAAAAGCTTGAGGAGGACCAGAGTGAAGCCTGCAGTGGTCTTGAGACTAGCCATTGGGAACTGTTGGGGTGGGCTGGAAGTTTGAATGTTGTCACCATAAAAACCCTGCGTGTGTGTCCCAATAAAACAGACCAGATCTCCTGTTTGAACATACAGCCTGTCTGGTGTCTCATTCAGAACTACAACACCTACCCTGAAAGGCACTCAGCTGCTCTTCCACCAGCCGAAAACAGCAGCGGACCTAAAGAGCGGATCAGCTGCTCGGGGCATCAAATCCTGAGCAATTCGAAGGTCAGGCTGATCTTGGTGAGCGAGTGTCTGGAGAGTCGGAGAGATGGACAGAGGAGTCCGTGACACTGCAATAATTATTATAATAAGCTGAATTATAACAAATAGCTGTATTAATTATTACAATCACGTGTATTAATATAATCAGCTGTATTCTTACAATCAACTGCATTTTAATTATGACAAATAGCTGTATTAATTATTACAATCAGCCGCATTAATTATGACAAATAGCTGTATTATTATAATCATGTGTATTAATATAATCAGTTGTATTATTACAAATAGCTTTATTAATTATGACAAATAGCTGTATTATCATAATCGGCTGTATTAATTATAATCAGCTGCTTTAATTATGACAAATAGCTGTATTAAGAATTATAATCAACTTCATTAATTATTATCAGCTGTATTAATTATGACAAATAGCTGTATTATTATAATCAGCTGTTTTATTACAATCTGCTGCATTAATTGTTATTATCGGCTGTATTAATTATGACAAATGGCTGTATTAGTTATTATAAGCTGTAATTATTATGACAAATAGTTGTATTAATTATTATAATCAGCTGTATTAATTATGACAAATAGTTGTATTAATTATGACAAATAGTTGTATTAATTATGACAAATAGCTGTATTAATTATTATAATCAGCGCAATTAAATAAAATATGTGGCTCAAATCTGCAAAGGAGTAAATTATGTCACGTTTAATGTTAAAGTGTAGAGATGTGTTTGTGGATTCACAGTAAAGTGTGAGAATGACCCCCATGTGGCTGAATCTCTGTAAATATTTCCCGGGTAAGTGAACGTGCGTCACATGTAACAGATAATTAAAATATCTGAATGGAGAAAAATCTAATAAAATATAAATTCTGTATTGTTTTTGCAGATTCCACGAGTGTCAACGCAACGATCATCAGCTCTGGTAAGAGAGGAGGTTATATTCCTACAGAAAGGAAACGTGGGAGCGTTAGGGGGAATATACACAGGAATGTACATAGAGCGAGACGTCTCCCCTGAGCACTGTGCGCAGACAATACATCTAACATGTGGATTTAAAGGAATACAATCATAATATGATAAAATGACAGTGCGCCAGCTCCACCGTGTGACACAACCACCGCGAGCTGCAAATCTCTGCGCTAAGGGGATAAATTCCCCACCTGATAGAGGATCAATGGGACCACCAAGGTGTAGAGGGGAGTGTGACAGATCGCCTGGCACACACCGACCGTGTCAAACCTCTAGCTTTCTCCAAGCTGGACCCCGAAATTCAACTTCAGCAGCCCCAAACCTCTAAAAGCAGCAGGCACGACCAGAGTTTTAGCACAGCAAACAAAGACTGACTCTTTATTTGAAAAAGCACACAGGTAGAACACAGTTGAGGGACAACCCCCCTCCCTTCCAGAATACACTACAGATTACTTCAGTGCAGAACAATGGATTGTTTACCTATGCATTCTTATCTTGAACAGTCTGCTAGGTTCTAGCAGGAGGGGGGAGGGGAAAGCAGGGAAACAAAGGAATACATTCTACACTATACAGAGAGCAAGTATACAGTATACAGAGAGGGGTAGATACAGAAGAGTACAATATAAAGACAGAGGACAGATAATACATAAAAGTACACAATACAGAAGACAGCTAATACAGAAACACAGACAACATAAATACTGGATTCCCTGGGCAATCCGGCTGGCAAACCTCAGTTAGCACCTTGGTCCATAGTCAATAGGAAGGAGGCTAGCCCCCAGGCTCCTCCAACTGCCCCAGAGACAGCGGAGTCTGTCACAGGGAGAATAGATGCTCTCAAGGGCTGTCTCTTAGTGGGTGTCTCTGTATCTTAACTCAATTTTGCATTGTAAAGCAGTCCTAACATATCAAAAGCCCATTTTCACACCTTTTTAAAGCAGGATTAATGTGTCCTCTATGGTGAAACTAAATTCTTTGTTTTAGGTCTATCCAAGCACCCTGGAGAGAGCTAAAACAAACTGTAAACATCTGCCCCAAACCACACTGTATGAAAAGTTCAAACACTTTACTGCGCAATTCCAGTAGCCAGCGATTTGGCGTGATACAGGGAGAGCTGTGGAGTCAGTCGCTGCTGTACAGGGATAAGATTCAGGGGGTTATAATGAGTGAAAATCCCTGTACAGTACAGATACCGGGTTGTTGCTGTAATTGCCATACACACAGGGCCGGCCCAAGCCACTGTGCTGCCTGGAGCGATGGATGAATTGTTGCCCCCCCCCCTCCAAAAAAAACGTGACATGTATGAGCATATCATACATCACAGCAATACAACTCACAGTAATGTGCAGTGTGTATGAATGTATCACCCCTTAAAAAGCTGCAACAGGCGCACACGGGGCTGCAAAGCGTGATACTCTTATGGAGGATCACGCTTTGTAGCACTGAGAGCACTAACTGCGCTCAGCGAGGTGGCCAGACGGGCATCAGATGAAGGTACATCCACTCTCATGAACATTCCTTCCGCTCTGAAAAACGCTTGTGTGACCACCGCTTAAAAGTTGGTGTTTTTTTTTTACCTTTTCGGCGGCTGGTCAGCTTTTTCTGGCAGCATTCGGAAGTATGTTTGAGCGAGTCATCAGCTGCTTCCGGGCTTGTGGGTGCATTCGGTGGATCGACGGCTGCGTTCGGCGGCTTGCAGCTGCGTTTGGGGGCAAATTTTGTTTTTTATTTAGGGTGGGGCAAATCTTTTTTTTGGGGGGGCAAATTATCTTATTTCATTGGGGATAAATAGGGGGAAGCACTTTTTAGGGGGTAGATAAGGGGGCACTTTATTTGCAGGGTAGATGAGGGGGGCATTTTATATGGGGTTACAAAAGGGGGCACTTTATTTGGGGGGTAGATAAGGGGGCACTTTATTTGGGGGGTAGATCAGGGGTGCACTTTATTTGGGGGGTAGATAAGCCTTATCTACCCCCAAATAAAGTGCACCCCCATCTACCCCCAAATAAAGTGCCCCCTTTTTAACCCCAAATAAAATGCCCCCTTATCTACCCCCAAAATTAAATAAAGTGGCCCCCTTATCTGATAAGGGGTCACTTTATTGGGGAATAGATAAGGGGGTGCTTTATTTGAGGGGTAGATAAGGGGGCATTTTATTTGGGGTTGGAAGAGGGGGCACTTTATCCAGGGGGTAGATAAGGGGGCACTTTATCCAGAGGGTAGATAAGGGGGTGCACTTTATTCAAGGGGGCAGTTGAATTTAGGAGTCACCTTACCGGAGAGGTGTCCCCTGGTCAGCAACACCACCATCTTCGCCTGTCTTCTTCCTGGCCGAATTGCCACACACAGGCATTATGCAGCACATACAAGGTGTTGCTGTAATTGCCACACACAGGCATTATGCGGCACATACAGATACAAGGTGTTGCTGTAATTGCCATACACAGGCATTATGCGGCACATACAGATACAAGGTGTTGCTGTAATTGTCATACACAGGCATTATGCAGCACATACAGATACAAGGTGTTGCTGTAATTGCCATACACAGGCATTATGCAGCACATACAGATACAAGGTGTTGCTGTAATTGCCATACACAGGCATTATGCAGCACATACAGATACAAGGTGTTGCTGTAATTGCCATACACAGGCATTATGCAGCACATACAGATATTGCATTGCTAATAATCTCATTCTGATCACTACAAATCCCCATAAGCAGGAGAGCTCACCATTTTATTATCTGTCTGCAGCACATTTACTGACACAAAGGCCATTTCTGCCTGTATGCTGATAATGCAAACCCTGTGTGACATTGTGCCAGATAAGGGACACCATCTAGAGTTTACAGCCTTTCATCCCAGTGAGATTTCACTTAAGGATAAATCAATACACAAAAAAATAAAAATGAGCAAATTTATATAATTTTTTAACTCTTTCACTCTCAGAACAACAATTTCTGTGCACATTTTCTATTGTACCTGATATTTGCTTACTTTGCATCCCGTGTTTCAAAACAATGTTATGATAAAAAAGATTTTAACAGAAAGTGCTTGGTAAGGAAGGGGTAAATCAGGGGCTCTGTCTCGCAGTTGGTGTCTATGCATCACAGTAGATGTCTGTGTTGGGGTCTCTGTCTTGCAGTTGTTGTTTGTGTCAATGTATCTTGCAGTGTGTGTATCTTCGCAGTGGGTATCTCTGGTTCACATTGGTTGTCTCTGTCACGTTCAGTCACTATGGCGGTACCCGGCATGCGCCAAGTAGGGCCCAGGTATGAGGAAAAGCCGCTATATGCAGAGATGCGTGACACAATGATCTGGGATATGTGAATAAACCACAGGAGACACTGGGGACCTCTGCACGGCTATACCGAAGGAGCCCTATACTGATAGATCGGTCCTTAGAGTGGCCGAATCTGCACTAATAGAAAAAGGTTACCTTTGTAGCCGTGCAGAGTCCTAGGGAAAACACAGACACCTGAAGGAGTATACTCAACAACTTGCAGGGAAGGACTTCAATGTACAAAAGCCGTGGTCTACAGGGATACACAACATATAATACAATATGCACAGAACAGCTAGGGATGTCCAGAAGAATGGTCAATAAATAGCCAGGGGTCAAAACCAAAACGTATACCTTTAGCCAAAGCGGGGATATAGCACCAGAGAAACTCCGTCAGCCAGGCCAGAGGGTCAATACCAGGAAGTCAATCAGAAACCTAGAACTCAGACAAGGGGGAAACACTGAGAAAGCACTAGGATAGAATAACAGGGAGCTCTCAGGAACAAATCTGTAGCTGAAGTGAGCTAGGATGCAAGAGCATGGTGATTTGGGCCCGTGGCTTTATATAGGGGAGTAATCAGCCCATATCACCAGCAGAAGCTCAACGAGCAATGAACTTAACCCCTGAGCTGCATGTCAGGGAAAGCAGCACAGGGAAACACAGACATGAGGAATACAGAGGGCAGGGAGACAGGGTTGGAACGTGGGAACGTGACAGTCTCTGTGTCAGTGTCTTGCAGTGGGTGTCTGTGTCAGTGTCTCGCAGTGGGTGTCTGTCAGTGTCTTTTGGTGAATGTCAGTGTCTCACAGTGGGCGTCTGTGTCTTGCAGTTGTTGTTTGTGTCAACGTATCTTGCAGTGTCTGTTGGGCTTCGCAGTGGGTATCTCTATTTCACATTGGTTGTCTCTGTGTCTGAGTCAGTGTCTTGCAGTGGACAGGGGCAGACTGACAACTAATGGGGCCCCCAGGCAGTAGGAGATCATGGGGCCCCTTCTGTCGCACCTACAGGAGGCCACACCCATAAAAAACCCACCCCCTACAACGCAGCACCACATGTACATTATTGTGCTCACAAATGGATATATATATATTGCCCCCCGCAGCTCACACATGGATATATATTTGCCCCCAGCTCACATGGATATATATTGCCCCCAGCTCTCATGGGTATATTTGCCCCCCAGCACACATGGGTATATTTGTCCCCCCAGCTCTCATGGGTATATTTGCCCCCCAGCACACATGGGTATATTTGCCCCCTAGCACACATGGGTATATTTGTCCCCCCAGCTCTCATGGGTATATTTGCCCCCCAGCACACATGGGTATATTTGCCCCCTATCTCACATGGGTATATTTGCCCCCCCAGCTCTCATGGGTATATTTGCCCCCCCAGCTCTCATGGGTATATTTTCCCCCAGCTCTCATGGGTATATTTCCCCCCCCAGCTCTCATGGGTATATTTGCCCCCCAGCTCTCATGGGTATATTTGCCCCCCCAGCTCTCATAGGTATATTTGCCCCCCAGCTCTCATGGGTATATGTGCCCCCCAGCTCTCATGGGTATATGTGCCCCCAACTCTCATGGGTATATATTTGCCCACCCAGCTCTCATGGGTATATGTGCCCCCCAGCTCTCATGGGTATATGTGCCCCCCAGCTCTCATGGGTATATGTGCCCCCAACTCTCATGGGTATATGTGCCCCCAACTCTCATGGGTATATATTTGCCCCCCAGCTCTCATGGGTATATGTGCCCCCAGCTGTCATGGGTATATTTGACCCCAGCTCTCACCTTTGCTGGCCTGGTAGGGGCCCGGTTTGGGGAGACAGAGTGGGCCCCCGCCAGTTTCCCTCTGAGCTTTGAAATTGACAGGCAGCCAGCGGCGCACTCTGAAATTGCCGCGGTGGAGCCTGTAGCATGCCTGCATCCCACAGTCTAAAACTGGGGCAGGCATGTTGCACTGGCGCCGCCCCTCATGTGACACATCACATAAGGCGGCGGCGCAGGCACCACTGCAGCATTTTCAGAATGCGCCGCCAGCTGCCTGACATTTTCAATGCTTGGACGGAAACCGGTGCGGGCCCACTTTGTCTGCCCAAACCGGGCGGGCCCCTACCGACCCGCGGGCCCTCAGGCAGTGCCCGAGTGCCCAATGGGTAAGTCCGCCCCTGGCGCTGGATGTCAGTGTCTCATAGTGGGTGTCCTTGTCTTGTAATGAGATTCTTCAGCACGCCATGAGTCGGTGTATTGTCACATACAGTCATTGTAATTCTTCCAGAAAATGTGAATAATGTTTTTGTAGCTCCTGCAGGAAGTCTCAAGTGGCTGTGGGTTCTGCTGGTCATTATTGTATTTATTGTGATATACTGCATGATGGAGAAACAGCCTTCTACACAGTCCAGACAAGCTCCTGTGTAGTGTACAGCCAATAATCCACCAAACCATCTGCAGTGAGATCTCTATCACCAGACTGTCTGCCTTCACTCACACATCATGGATAAACCATGGGATCATCTCCAATCAAACACAAAGCAGCAAACCTTCATTAACCAGATTTAACTCCACACAGGACCAAGTAACGGAATCAAGATCTCTGAAACCAACGAACGGACAAACACATAACGAATCACACAGCCCCTCCCCCATTCATATATCCGCCAATAACATCGTAACCATTACTGGTGAGATCCAGCAGATCACTTGCAATTACGTCTTAGCCCAAAACCCGAGTCACGTTCTCACATCTAAATGGATGATGAGCATATTGTATCAGTTTATATAAGATGATGAGTGTATTATATCAGTTTATATAAGATGATGAGTGTATTGTATCAGTTTATAAGATGATGAATGTATTGTATCGGTTTATATGATGATGAATGTATGGTATCGGTTTATATAAGATAATGAGTGTATCGTATTGGTTTATATGATGTTGCGTTATTATGTATCTTTCTGTATAAATGTCTTACTATATATTGTTTTGTATTTCTACAAAAAAGAAAAATTCTGCGATTTCTTCCCTGTATAAATATGATTGTGCCCATTCCCAGTCGTGATGTGTTCTAATACCTGGATTAAAAAAAATGTGTGAACTACATAAATTAACTCAAAGAATGGAGGGTATCAGCGCTTGTACTCAATGACTCTATCTGCTAAGCAGTGCTTTTTTTCTGGAAAAATAGGTGGGGGTACTCTCACGCCCAGGGTAAAACAGTGACTATTGACTATTTTTTGTGTCCTAATAAATACTCCTTTTTTAACCGTTTAAGGACAGAGGCAATTTTCCAAGTCATTCTTACTTTGTGGAGTGCAGGCAGCAGATAATGTAGCGATTCTAGGAGCAATACCATCCTTTTGGATGCAGGGCAAGAGGGCAAAGCCGAACTGCGACAAGGACACAGGTGCAGACTTTTAAGTACAGCAGCCTGTTTAAAGACAAATACATGTATTTACACACACAGCCATACATTCACATATATAACCATATATCCCCCCCTACACCTTGGGGAATGTAGCAATAACACTCCCAGCAGTGTGTGTGTGAGCATCAGAATCCACAGCAATAAAACACCCAGGAGTGTGTTTGAGCATCAGAATCCACAGCAGTAAAACACCCAGCAGTGTGTATGAGCATATCAGAACCCACAGCAATAAAACTCCCAGCAGTGTGTGTGAGCATCATAATCCACAGCAATAAAACACCCAGCAGTGTGAGTGTATGTGAGCATCGGAATCCACAGCAATAAAACACCCACCAGTGTGTGAGCATATCAGAATCCACAGCAATACAACACCCAGCAGTGTGTGTGAGCATCAGAATCCACAGCAATAAAACACTCAGCAGTTTGTAATGAGCATCGAAATCCACAGCAATAAAACACCCAGCAGTGTGTGCGCATATCAGAATCCACAACAATAAACCACCTAGCAGTGTGTATGAGCATATCAGAACCCACAGCAATAAAACACCCAGCAGTGTGTGTGAGTATCAGAATCCACAGCAATAAAACACCCAGCAGTGTTTGTGAGCATCAGAATCCACAGCAATAAAACACCCAGCAGTGTGTGTGAGCATCAGAATCCACAGCAATAAAACACCAGCAGTGTGTGTGAGCATCGGAATTCACAGCAATAAAACTCCCAGCAGTGTGTATGAGCATCGGAATCCACAGCAATAAAACACCCAGCAATGTGTGAGCATATCAGAATCCACAGCAATAAAACACCCAGCAGTGTGTGTGAGCATCAGAATCAACAGCAATAAAACTCCCAGCAGTGTGTGTGAGCATAGGAATCCACAGCAATAAAACACCCAGCAGTGTGTGAGCATATCAGAATCCACAGCAATAAAACACCCAGCGGTGTGTGTGAGCATATCAGAATCCACAGCAATAAAACACCCAGCAGTGTGTGTGAGTATATCAGAATCCCCAGCAATAAAACTCCCAGCAGTGCGTGTGAGCATATCAGAATCCACAGCAATAAAACTCTCAAAGGCACTGAATATGAACACACAGAAGCAGCAATTATTTATTATATATTTACCGGCCTCCATCCATGGTAGGACTGTGTGCAGACTCCTACTCTGATGGGTGTGGGGAGCCTGGGGACAGTTTTGGCAGCAGGGGGTCCCTCCAGGCTGCGGTAGGGTTGCGGCTGTGCACAGAGTCATCTAGGCAGCAATGCAAAAAGCCGAGAGTCAACGTTGAGGAAAGGGCGGGTGGCTGCATGCGTGCGCAGGTCACGCGGTCCGGCCAATCAGGTGGTACTGAGTCTCAGTACCACCTGACTGGCCGGACAGCTTGACCTGCACACGCACACCCAGTCGCCCACCCTTTCCTCAATGCGGGTCTCATGTTATTCCCGACTGGGCACCATCAAATCCACGGGACACAGAGCGGACCGCCCTTCCCCCTTAGTATGCCAGGGAGGCAGCCAGCCCAGCGTCTCCTCCACCCCCTGCCATTCACACAGGGATTGAGTGCTGCCTTATCTGGGCTCTCTCCCCTCCCCCGGCCTGTGCCCGGTGCCGGTACTCAGTACCCGCATGTACCGGCTGAAAAAAACCCTGCTTCTAAGACCTGCTTTGGTTCCAGTATTCCTTAAGCCATACACCTCGGTATAAACATATAGAATATGTGCAGACTGTTTCCCTGGATTTAAATGGTAAATAAGTGGTCACTTACTAAATTTTTGGTGCCCTTTGATAAGAGGCACCGAAAAACTGGTGGCCAATGAATCAAGGGAGCACTGCACCTCCCATCACTCCTGGGTAGTCCTCAGGAAACAGCTGGATTGCAGGTCTTCCAGGTAAGGAACAGGACAGGCAGTGTCAATTAATAAAAAATAATATTATGTATTTAATTCTATATTATTTTGGTTTTGGTGCTATTATGTACTTTTACTTCTAAAGCAAACAATGCCGCTGTGCCAGTGGCGTAACCAGAGTTATGGGCGCCCGGGGCAGAAACCCCCCCCCCTCATTATATAAACGTCCACTCTGGTTATAAGCAGGCCCGGACCGGGACAAAATATTGGACCCCCAGAATTATATACACTGGACCCCCAGAATTATATACACAGGCACTGGACCCCCAGAATTATATACACTGGACCCCCAGAATTATATATACAGGCTCTGGACCCCCCCTCCCAGCACATACCCCTTGCAGCTGTGTAGGGTAACCCAGGTGTGGGTTGCCCAGTGCACCCTTTCCATGCTGCCAGAACACACGTGGCACCCCATCTGCACAGCCCTGCAAACCTTTTCCATACCATGGGCCCAGGGTACCCCCAGCTCACACATGGAAATATTGCCCCCCAGCTCACACATGGAAGTATTGCCCCCCAGCTTACATGGATATACTGCCCCCCAGCTCACATGTATATATATTGCCCCAGCTCACACATGGAAATATTGCCCCCAGCTCTCGCCCATGGATATATTTGCCCCAGCTCTCACCCATGGATGTATTTGCCCCCAGCTCTCACCCATGGATATATTTGCCCCCCAGCTCTCACCCATGGATGTATTTGCTCCCCAGCTCTCACACGTGGATAGATTTGCCCCCAGCTCTCACACATGGATATATTTGCCCCTGCTCTCACACATGGAAATATTTGCCCTCCAGCTCTCACACATGGATGTATTTGCCCCCAGATCTCACACATGGATATATTTGCCCCAGCCCTCAAACATGGATATATTTGCCCCCAGTTCTCACCCATGGATGTATTTCCCCAGCTCACCTCTCCTCGTCATTGCCGGCGGCCTCGTGCTTTTCCTCCTCGAGCAGTCGTCAGTATAAGCTCTGCTGCGCGGCTGGGGTTCTAACCACCAGCCAGATCTTGCGAGATCGCGGCTGGCTGGTGGATAGATCCCCATCCGAGCGGCAGAGCTTTATGCTGGCGGCCGCTCGTAGGATAGCAATGCGGCCATCGGCAATTGCCCCCACCCGGCGCTCACTTTGTCGGGCTCGGTCCACAGCGGGAACCTGCGTTCCCGCATGACTCGAGCCCTGTCCTCCAGGTCTCTGGGTGTAACAACCGGGGGGGTACCCCCCCTTGGGAATACACCCGGGGCACCCGCACCGGCTGCCACCCCCCCCCCCCTGTTGTTACACCACTGCTCTGCGCCAACTCACCGTCTCTTTTCCAATACTGGGAGCAAATGTGGAGGTGATGGAGCAAAGCATTATTACACATTGGTTCATCTAATACACAACCCGCCAGACCGCTGCGAGGAGAGTAGGGGGGGGGCTTTGGACCCCTCCTGTACTTTCAATGCTTACACCCCTCAAAGTCAAGTTAGGTGTCATTGGACAAGCCAGAGTCTGGCATTTTGAATGTTACCAAACATGACCGTGTAAAGAAAAACAAAAAAAAGGAGAACCAAACTACAAACAAAAAATATTTTTTACTTTTTTTGTTGTTGCGAAGTAATGGCATTGTCCATTTGTCACGTATAAAATGAGCAATACTATTACTCACCTTATCATTTCTCACGCTGCAGCGTGAGCATCAGACTGTCTGAATACATTAGATAACAGAGGAGAAGTTACATAAGTAGACAATAGCCTGATACAAATGTCTGTCACAGATGTAGACATATTTCAGATAGGGGGAGTTGGGAAAGGCTATAGTGACCTCAAAGTAATCCTATCAGCAGATAGTAACAGATAAACATAGACAATAACAATATCAGCCATAACACTATTATTATTAATCTTTATTTATAAAGCGCCAGCATATTCCACAGCGCTATTCAATGGGCACAGTATAGACAAGGTTACAATACATTTAACAACATTTCAAAATTTGACAGACCAGTACAGGAGGAGAAGAGGGCCATATTCCCCTAGGAACCAGGGGCGGACTGACAACTAATGGGGCCCCCGGGCAATAGGAGATCATGGGGCCCCTTGTGTCGCACCCACAGGAGGCCACACCCATAAAAAACCACAACCCCTACAATGCAACACCCACATGTACATTATTGTGCTCACACATGAATATATATATATATTGCCACAGCAGCTCGCACATGGATATATATATTGCCCCAGCAGCTCACACATGGATATATATTGCCCCCAGCTCACATGGATATATTGCCCCAGCAGCTCACACATGGATATATTTGCCCCAGCAGCTCACACAATGGATATATTTGCCCCAGCAGCGCACACATGGATATATTTGCCCCAGCAGCTCACATATGGATATATATATATATTGCCCCAGCTCACATGGATATATATTGCCCCCAGCTCTCATGGGTATATTTATCCCCAGCTCACATGGGTATATTTGCCCCTCCAGCTCACATGGGTATATTTCCCCCCCAGCTCTCATGGGTATATTTGCCCCAGCTCTCATGGGTATATTTGCCCCAACTCTCATGGATGTATGTGCCCCTGACTCTCATGGGTATATTTGCCCCCAGCTCTCATGGGTATATTTGCCCACAACTCTCATGGGTATATTTGCCCCAACTCTCATGGGTATATTTGCCCGCAACTCTCATGGGTATATTTGTCCCCCAACTCTCATGGGTATATTTGCCCCCAACTCTCATGGGTATATTTGCCCCCAACTCTCATGGGTATATGTGCCCCCAACTCTCATGGGTATATTTGCCCCCAACTCTCATGGGTATATGTGCCCCCAACTCTCATGGGTATATTTTCACCCCAGCTCTCATGGGTATATGTTCCCCCAGCTCTCATGGGTATATTTGCCCCCAGCTCTCATGGGTATATGTTCCCCCAGCTCTCATGGGTATATTTGCCCCCAGCTCTCACCTTTGCTGGCCTGGAAGGGGCCTGGTTTGGGGAGACAGAGTGGGTCCCCTCCAGTTTCCCTCTGAACATTGAAATTGACAGGCAGCCAGCGATGCACTCTGAAATTGCCACGGTGGCGCCTGTAGCATGCCTGCATCCCACAGTCTAAAACTGGAGCAGGCACGTTGCACTGGCACCGCCCCTCACGTGACACGTCACGTGAGGAGGCGGCGCAGGCACCAATGCTGCATTTTCAGGGTGCGCCGCCGGCTGCCTGACATTTTCAATGCTTGGACTGAAACCGGCGGGGGCCCACTGTGTGGCGGGCCCCTACCGACCCACGGGGCCTCAGGCAGTGCCCGCTGGGTCAGTCCGCCCCTGGTAGGAACTCACAATCTAGAAGGGTTGGGGTTGGAAACAGGAGGAGATACATAACACAGAATACACAAACACCCTGCACACTACAGACACAGGGTGACTACAAGAAAAGAGACGGCAGGGAAACGATAGAGAACATCAGGCCAGTACCTCCCAAATACATCTCTAGGCCCATGTACCCCAAGTTCAAAGTGACACACATCACACACGTATACAGTATCTGACAGCAGTGAGTACACCCGTCACATTTTGTAAATATTTTATTTTATCTTTTCATGTGACGACACTGAAGAAATGAGAAATTACACTTTGTTACAATGTAAAGTAGTGAATGTGCAGCTTGTGTAACAGTGTCTCAATAACTCGACACGCACAGCCATTAATGTCTAAACCGCTGCCAACAAAAGCGACTGCACCCCTAAGAGAAAATCTACAAACTGGGCCCAAAGTGTCAATATTCTGTGCGGCTGCCATTGGTTTCCAGCACTGCCTTAACCCTCTTGGACATGGGAGTTCACCAGAGCTTCAGAGGTTGCCGCTGGATTCCTCTTCCACTCCTCCATGACCACATCACAGAGCTGGTGGATGTTAGAGACCTTGCGCTCCTCCACCTTCCGTTTGAGGAGGCCCCACAGATGCTCAATAGGGTTTAGGTCTGGAGACATGCTTGCCCAGTCCATCACCTTTACCCTCAGCTTCTTTAGCGAGGCAGTGGTCGTCTTTGAGGTGTGTTTGGGGTCGTTATCATGTTGGTCTCCGAAAGGAGGGGATCAGGCTCTGCTTCAGTAGGTCACAGTACATGTTGGCATTCATGGTTCCCTCGATGAACTGTAGCTCCCCAGTGCCGGCAGCACTCATGCAGTCCAAGACCATGACACTCCCACCACCATGCTTACCTGTAGGCAAGACACTTGTCTTTGCACCTGGTTGCTGCCGCACATGCTGACACCATCTGAACCCAATAAGTTTATCTTGGTCTCATCAGACACAGGACGTGGTTCCAGTAAACCATGTCTTTAGTCTGCTTGTCTTCAGCAAACTGTTTGCGGGTTTTCTTGTGCATCATTTTTAGAAGAGGCTTTCTACTGGGACGACAGCCATGCAGAGCAATTTGATGCAGTGTGCGCGGTATGGTCTGAGCAATGACAGGCTGACCCCCCCTTCAACCTCTGCAGCAATGCTGGCACCACTCATAAGTCTATTTCCCAAAGACCACCTTTGGCTGAGCACGTACACTCAGCTTCTTTGGTCAACCATGGCGAGGCCTGGTTTGAGTGGAACCTGTCCTGTTAAACCGCTGTATGGACTTGGCCAATGTGCTGCAGCTCAGTTTCAGGGTCTTGGCCATTGTGCTGCAGCACAGTTTCAGGGTCTTGGTCACCGTGCTGTGGCTCAGTTTCAGGGTCTTGGTCGTCGTGCTGCAGCTCAGTTTCAGGGTCTTGGTCACCATGCTGCGGCTCAGTTTCAGGGTCTTGGTCACTGTGGTGCGGCTCAGTTTCAGGGTCTTGGTCGCCGTGCTGCAGCACAGTTTCAGGGTCTTGGTCACTGTGCTGCAGCTCAGTTTCAGGGTCTTGGTCACCGTGCTGCAGCTCAGTTTCAGGGTCTTGGTCACCGTGGTGCGGCTCAGTTTCAGGTCTTGGTCGTCGTGCTGCAGCTCAGTTTCAGGGTCTTGGTCACCGTGCTGTGGCTCAGTTTCAGGTCTTGGTTGTCGTGCTGCAGCTCAGTTTTAGGGTCTTGGTCACCGTGCTGCTGCTCAGTTTTAGGGTTTTGGTCACCGTGCTGCTGCTCAGTTTCAGGGTCGTGGTCACCGTGCTGCAGCTCAGTTTCAGGGTCGTGGTCATCGTGCCGCAGCTCAGTTTCAGGGTCTTAGTCACCGTGCCGTGGCTCAGTTTCAGGTCTTGGTCACCGTGCTGTGGCTCATTTTCAGGGTCTTGGTCGCCATGCTGCGGCTCAGTTTCAGGGTCTTGGTCACTGTGCTGCGGCTCAGTTTCAGGGTCTTGGTCACCGTGCTGCGGCTCAGTTTCAGGGTCTTGGTCACCGTGCTGCGGCTCAGTTTCAGGGTCTTGGTCACCGTGCCGTGGCTCAGTTTCAGGTCTCGGCCACCGTGCTGCGGCTCAGTTTCAGGGTCTTGGCGGCCGTGCTGCGGCTCAGTTTCAGGGTCTTGTCACTGTGCTGCAGCTCAGTTTCAGGGTCTTGGTCACCGTGCTGCAGCTCAGTTTCAGGGTCTTGGTCACCGTGGCTGCGGCTCAGTTTCAGGGTCTTGGTCACGTGCTGCAGCTCAGTTTCAGGGTCTTGGTCACCGTGCTGCGTCTAAGATTCAGGGTCTTGGTCATCGTGCTGCGGCTCAGTTTCAGGGTCTTGGTCACCGTGCTGCAGCTCAGTTTCAGGGTCTTGGTCATCGTGCTGCCAGCTCAGTTTCAGGGTCTTGGTCACCGTGCTGCAGCTCAGTTTCAGGGGTCTTGCACCGTGCTGCAGCTCAGTTTCAGGGTCTTGGTCACCGTGCTGCGGCTCAATTTCAGGATATTGGTCACTGTGCTGCGGCTCAGTTTCAGGGTCTTGGTCACCGTGCTGCAGCTCAGTTTCAGGGTCTTGATCACGCGTTGCTGCGGCTCAGTCATCAGGGGTCTTGGTCAACGTGCCGCAGCTCAGTTTCAGGGTCTTAGTCACCATGCCGTGGCTCAGTTTCAGGTCTTGGTCACCGTGCTGTGGCTCATTTTCAGGGTCTTGGTCGCCATGCTGCGGCTCAGTTTCAGGGTCTTGGTCACTGTGCTGCAGCTCAGTTTAAGGGTCTTGGTCACCATGCTGCGGCTCAGTTTCAGGGTCTTAGTCACCATGCCGTGGCTCAGTTTCAGGTCTCGCGCCACCGTGCTGCCGCTCAGTTTCAGGTCTTGGCGGACCGTGCTGCGGCTCAGTTTCAGGGTCTTGGTCACTGTGCTGCAGCTCAGTTTCAGAGTCTTGTTCATCGTGCTGCCGCTCAGTTTCAGGGTCTTGGTCACCGTGCTGCGGCTCAATTTCAGGATATTGGTCACCGTGCTGCGGCTCAGTTTCAGGGTCTTGGTCACCATGCTGCGGCTCAGTTTCAGGGTCTTGGTCACCGTGCCGCGGCTCAGTTTCAGGGTCTTGGTCACCGTGCTGTGCTCAGTTTCAGGGTCTTGGTCACCGTGCTGCAGCTCATTTCAGGGTCTTGTCGCCGTGCTGTGGCTCAGTTTCAGGGTCTTGGTCGCCGTGCTGCGGCTCAGTTTCAGGTTCTTGGTCGCCGTGCTGTGGCTCAGTTTCAGGGTCTTGGTCGCCGTGCTGCAGCTCAGTTTCAGGGTCTTGGTCACCGTGCTGCAGCTCAGTTTCAGGGTCTTGGTTGCTGTGCTGTGGCTCAGTTTCAGGGTCTTGGTCGCCGTGCTGCGGCTCAGTTTCAGGGTCTTGGTTGCCGTGCTGCGGCTCAGTTTCAGGGTCTTGGTCGCCGTGCTGTGGCTCAGTTTCAGGGTCTTGGTCGCCGTGCTGCAGCTCAGTTTCAGGGTCTTGGTCACCGTGCTGCAGCTCAGTTTCAGGGTCTTGGTCGCCGTGCTGTGGCTCAGTTTCAGGGTCTTGGTCGCCGTGCTGTGGCTCAGTTTCAGGGTCTTGGTCGCCGTGCTGCGGCTCAGTTTCAGGGTCTTGGTCGCCGTGCTGTGGCTCAGTTTCAGGGTCTTGGTCGCCGTGCTGCGGCTCAGTTTCAGGGTCTTGGTCACCGTGCTGCAGCTCAGTTTCAGGCTCTTGGCCGCCGTGCTGCAGCTCAGTTTCAGGCTCTTGGTCGCCGTGCTGCGGCTCAGTTTCAGGCTCTTGGTCATTGTGCTACAGCCAGGGCCGGATTTACACATCAAGAGCCTCTAGGCACAGAAATGCGGAGCGCCCCTACCCCCCCCCCAAAACTGAAACTGTTTTTCTCCGTGCTCAAATCAAAAGAAGAGGCAGAATCTGTTGCCTTAGTTGAATTAGTTACAGTTACAAGTATTTATAAAGCGCCAACAAATTCCTTAGCGCTGTACAATGGGAGTAACAGAATAACAAATATACATATATGTTACACACACGGAACAGAAGGAGGGAGGACCCTGCTCGAGAGCTTACAAACTAAGAGGAGTGGGGTGACACATTAAGTGAGGGCGAATAGGGTATTTGAAGTAACGGGTTGCATGAGGACTGAATGGAAAGAGGAGCAGGAAATGACAGGGGGGGATCATGGAGTGAGCTGATAGGTTCCTCTATTGAAATGCGTATTCAGAGACTTCTTGAAGGACTGGAGAGACGGGTGAGTCTGATGTTGCGGGGGACAGAGTTCCATAGACAGGGGGCAGCTCGGGAGAAGTCTTGAAGGTGGAAGTTGGGGGTGCGGGTATGAGGAGATGATAGCATCAGATCATTGGCCGAGCGAAGTGGTGGGGATGGGATGTACCTGCTAATAAGGGATGAGATGTAGGCATGGGCGTGGTTATGGAGAGCTTTGTATGTGAGCACCAGCATAATGAATTGGATTCTAAAGGAAACAGGGAGCCAGTGTAGAGATTGCCAGAGAGGTGAGGTGCAGGAGGTGAGGTGTATGAGTCTGGCACAGGCGTTGTTTACAGACTGCAGAGGGAGAATCTGGGATCTCTTAAGGCCAGAGAGAAGGAGGTTACAGTAGTCAAGGCGGGTGATAATAAGAGCTTTCTCACTTACTGTCTTCTAATTTTCCATGCCTAGTTCTCGGGGACTTCAACATTCCCATTGATGATCCTTCTGCCCCTGCTGCCTCCAAACTTCTTTCACTCACGTCCTCCCTTGGACTCACACAATCCTCCCTCCTCCCTACCCACCGCGATGGTCATGCTATTGACCTTGTCTTTTCCAACCTCTGATCCATTTCTGAGTTCAACTGTCGCCCTTTTCCCATCTCTGACCACCACTTCTCTCTTTCAACCTATCTGGACTTCCTAAACACCCTGCTCCCCCACCCCGCACACACACTCGCAGAAATCTACATGCTGTGGACCCCCATCAATTCTCCAATCTACTTCACCTCCTCCCTCACACCTCCTCCTTCACCTGCCCTGATGCTGCAAACCACTAATCACTACAACACTACTCTTATCTCTGCTCTAGACACTTTTGCTCCTCTTCGGCTCTGTAAGGCCCCACGCCGCCAGCTTCAGCCCTGGCACACCCTCCAAACTCGCTACCTGCAAAGATGCTCCCGCACTGCAGAGCGAGCCTGGAGGAAGTCCCGCTCTGAAGCTGATTTTGCTCACTTCAAGTTTATTCTCCGGTCATACACCTCTGCCCTCCACTTGGCCAAACAATCCTTCTTCTCATCTCTTATATCTTCGCTGTCTTCCAACCCTAAACGGCTCTGGTCCACCTTCAACACCCTCCTCTACCCACCTGCACCTCCCCCCTCAGCTGCCTTCAGCGCTCAAGACCTGGCAGACAACTTCCTCAGTAAAACTCAAACTATCAGAAGCAACATCCCAACACAAGATAGTTATCTGCCACCTCCACTCCCACAGGTCCCCTCTGTCACCCTCTGCCGCTTCCTCCCAGCCACTGAGGAGGAAGTCAATTCCTTATTGTCCTCCTCACATCTCACCACGTGCCCGCTCGACCCCATTCCCTCACATCTAATTCCTCCCCTCTCCTCCTCCCTCACCCCTGCTCTCACACACATCTTCAACCTATCTCTCTCCACTGGCTCCTTCCCATCCGCCTTCAAACACGCGCTAGTTACCCCTTTACTAAAGAAACCATCCCTAGATCCCAACTCTCCATCCAATTACCGCCCTGTATCCCTGCTTCCCTTCACATCAAAGCTCTTAGAAAAACTAGTCTTCAACCGCCTCTCCCTTTTCCTGTCCTCCAATTCCCTACTTGACCCCCTGCAATCTGGCTTCCGTCCCCTACACTCAACTGAAACTGCCCTCACCAAAGTCACCAACGACCTCCTAACTGCTAAAAAAACACGGCCACTATTCTATTCTCATCCTGCTTGACCTCTCGGCTGCTTTTGACACTGTTGACCACCCCCTCCTTCTACAGACCCTCAACTCTCTGGGTCTCGGTGACACTGCACTCGCTTGGGTTGATTCCTATCATCCAACAGGTCCTTCTCTGTGTCCTTTGCTGGTAACTCCTCCTCTTCATTGCCTCTATCTGTTGGTGTACCTCAAGGCCCTGTCCTTGGTCTTCTGCTCTTTTCCATCTACACCTCCTCCCTGGGCAAAATCATCAACAGCTTTGGCTTTAATTACCACCTCTACGCTGATGACACTCAGATCTACCTCTCTACCCCTGATCTCTCTCCCCCTGTCCTTTCCAAAGTCAGTGACTGCTTATCTGGCATCTCCCCCTGGATGGCCTCCCACCACCTAAAGATCAACATGTCCAAGACTGAGCTCCTACTTATTCCTCCCTCCAATGCCTCCCCACCTCCTGACTTCTCTATCACGGTGGAGGGTATCACCATCTCCCCATCAAACCAAGTTCGCTGTCTTTGAGTTACACTTGACTCTGCTCTTTCCTTCATCAACACATCCAGTCTCTTTCTTCCTCCTGCCGATACCAACTGCGTAATATTTACAGAATTCAGCCATTTCTTACCGCTGTTACCACAAAAACAACTCATACACGCCCTGGTTATCTCCCGACTTGACTATTGCAATAATCTCTTATCTGGCCTCCCTCTGTCCGCCTCTCCCCCCTACAATCCATCCTGAACGCCTCCGCCAGGCTAATTCACCTCACCGCCGCTCAGTCTCTGCCGCTCCCCTCTGCGAGTCCCTTCACTGGCTCCCCATCCACTGCAGAATTAAGTTCAAAATCCTTATCCTTACCTACAAAACCCTCACTAACTCAGCGCCCCACTACCTGTCCTCACTAATCACCAGATACACCCCAGCCCGCTCCCTAAGGTCAAACAGTGACCTGCGCCTAGCTTCTCCCCGCATCACCTCTTCCCATGATAGACTGCAGGATTTCTCACGCGCAGCCCCCACTCTCTGGAACACTCTCCCTCGTACTGTCAGACTTTCCCCTAACTTCTCTTCCTTCACACGCTCCCTTAAAACATTCCTATTTAGGGAAGCCTACCACCCAACTCACTGACACAACCATCAATCACTCTCACCTTACAGTCCTCTCCTCCTGTTTCCAACCCCAACCCTCCTAGATTGTGAGTTCCTACGGGAATAGGGCCCTCATCTCCTCCTGTACTGTTTGTCAAATGTTGTTCAATGTATTGTATTGTAACCCTGTCTATACTGTGCCTATTGTACAGCGCTACAGAATATGCTGGCGCTTTATAAATAAAGAACAATGATAATAATAAAGAGCTTGGATGAGCATTTTACTAGAGTCTGGATTAAGAAAGGGAGGGATGCATGCAAGGTTTTTTAGGTGGAAATGAAAGGTATTTTAATATGATAGGTAGTGTGAATCCACCCCCCCCCCCATTATAAGTGTCAAACCCTGCAAGTCTCTTGCATAGGATGTTAGCCTGTGGAATTTAGCCATTTCCTTTGTGTGCAGGAAAGGGTGTGTGAACAGTGGATGCTAGAAAAGTGTATGCTAGAAAAAGCCATCTCTGAATCAATATAGTAATTTTTGACACACTGTTGGTTAAACTCTGACGTAGAAATGTATCTGTATGCTGATTGGCTATAAGTTCTTTGAAATCTAATAAAAGACCTGTCTAAGGAAGGATATTTCAGACAGGACTGACGCTACATTGCTTTGTGGCTGATTTTGTTGTCTCTCGCCATGGTGCAGCGCCGCGCCCTGTTTTCAACTTTGATATATGAGAAGAAACTTGAAAAAGGTTTATTGAAATTTCATAAATGGTAATTATTATAGGGAGTTTGTTTTGTTTGCTTTAAATCCGAATTTATCAGTTGTTGTCTGAAGTGGGATTTGCCATTCAGATGTATCCTTATATTTAAGTGTATCTTTACATTTGAATATATTCTTACATTTGCTTGTTCAGATCTTGCGAACTTGCCTCCAGGCTTGGTTTCCTTGAAGTTAAAGCTATGGTTCAGAGCTTGTTGATTTTTTTTGAATTTTTTTTTTTTTTTTTGGTGCAAGGTTGGACTCTTTGTCTTGATTTGTTTTTGTCATTTTATGTATTGTAGTATAGGAAAATCGTTTGAGGACCTCACGTGTGTTTGAACTCGCCCGCTGTGTTGAGTATTTGTATTTGCTGGAAATTGAACTCATAAAAAAAAGAAACGAGATGTTTCTAGTTGTTTTGTCTCCGTTCTGTGTCTATCTTGTACTTCAATTCTGGTGTTTCTGGGTCGTCCATATCTTGTAATTGAGAGAATTTTATTTTAACTGATTAGATTTTCTTCTTGTATATCAACTGATTTAATCTCCCATTGAGAGACAGTTTTTTTTTCCTCTTAATTTTTTATTTTTATTTTCTTGCGCGCTGCTGCCATTTTTTTCTTTAATTTTTTTTTGCTGCATGTGTTTGCGCGCTGATTCTAAAGGATTTGCTAACTGTTTTTTTTCTTTCAGATTGCATGTTTGTTTTTGTTTTATTTTTTATTTTGTTTCTGGCCATTGATTGCGTCTGTTTATTTAAATGTTTGTCTTTACTAACTATTAATGTATGTGTTTATCTTTGATGTTTTGTATTTCGTAGTTTTGATATTATGTTTTTTATATGTAATTTATGTATAGGGACTGCTTTTCGTAAACCAGGTTTCTTTGTTTCTGTGTCATTACTGCCTTGCCTCGTGTTAAAAAAAAAAAAAAAGGCACAGGAAATGGAGACAATAGGGCTTTACTTTTACAGTGACTTTCAAAAGCGCCTGCTAACTTTTTTTCTCTTTCTCATACATTCATTTTTTCTCTCTTTGTTCTTTTTTTATTTAATTAAAAGAAACTCTTTATTTGTAATGTATAATGTTATTATGTGTTTGTATAAGGACTTTTTTTTCTTTGAATGCTAGTAGTCTTTTAGCAGTGCAAGTTGGATAATGGAATATGTAGTTATTTTTGTTGTTCTGTGAGTATCTATTTGGGATAATTGAACAGTATATACAAATGACATGTGTCTAATGCCTTGAAAGACTGTAGTAGCAGTTGAATTCTGGAGCTGTTAGTGCTTTATAAAACTGTAACTGTTGTGGAATTGGGCGCGGTTTGAGTGCTTCGGCGTGCGTACAGTAGTGGAACAGAAGAAAGTAATTATGGAGCTGGATTTACTGTAAATGGATTATAAATTGATGTATGATATATATATAAAAAAGTAGTGTATCAAGGTAATGGGCTCAAAGTTGTACATTTTCCAAGAGAGGCGTGGTCGGTTATTTTCCTCTGGTCTTTGTTTGAGTCCAGCACTAAGGGATTGACCGCACCTTAATATAGGTTATATGTTTTGCCAAAATGGCTGACTGAGATCATTTACAGTGTTTGTAACTTGTATAATGGAATATAATATGTAGGTTCATGTTTAGTTGTTTGGAATCTAAGAGGATGAAGTGATATAAAGCTGAAGGATTTGAGTGAAGGTTTAAAGGAAAGCGCCTACAGGTTTAGTAGCGCTGTACAAAGGAATTTAGGCAGATTTCAAATAAGAGAAGGTGTTTTTTTGGTTTTATTTTAGTTGACTAAGGAAGATGGAAGGTTGTAGTTTGGTATCTGAGTATTGTTTGATTTGTTTTCTTTTTCTGCAGTGGTAGCCAGATGTCTAGTATTATTTTTTTTGCTGTCTGATGTTTTTGTCTTTTGGTGTGAAGTGCAATAGCGTATAACTTTGCCTCCATTGAATATTCTTGGAGGGAATAAAACAGGTTGTAAAATAGCTGCACAAACACCTCACGTTTGAATGTTTGTTTTTAACCAATATTCTTAAAAAAGATTATTGATGTTTATTAAGAATCTTTTTCTCTGAGTTTCCTCTGAGAACTTTGAGCTAATTAACACGTCAAGTTTTAAACATGCCCTTCTATACTTTCTTTCCCAGTTCATGATATTTTTGTTGTGTTTTTTTATTTGAATTGAAGTTCACATTCTTTTCCTAGTCTTCTCCATTTTGTCTCACTCATGACCCCTCCTCTCCTCCGTGTTGTCTCACTCATGACCCCTCCTCTCCTCCGTGTTGTCTCACTCATGACCACTCCTTTTCTTTGTGTCCAAAAAAATGTGTTGCATTCTTTTCTCCATTTTAAAAGTATTTTAACCATATGAATTTTAAAGTTTTTGACAGGTTAATAATACATTTTTTTCCCAAGTTTTTACTTTAGGTGAAATTACCCATGCATGCCAACTTTGCTCCAGCTAGATGGAAGATTATGCGATACCAATATTGATAAAGATGTTGGAATTGAAGGAAATTTACTCAAACACATTATCATTTCACATTGCAATGTTACATCAACCGGATAATAAGGAATTATCAGACACCAGGCAATAAAACAATCTGATTATCGACAACTCATCAATAAATCATGCTATTTGTAGAAGATCATTGATTTGGAAATACAACTTAAGACATGTCAGTTTTACAAAACTGTTATTTTCAACCAATAAGACAGAAGACAAAGAAAGAAGATAATGTATTTTTATATTCTGATGTCGTCTAAGTAATAATTATTTTGTGTCTTTTAATTTTATATTTTGTTATTTTTGTTGTTTAGTTACAATCAATATTGTTCAAAATTCCCTGACCCATTTAGGATTATTGAAGATCACATCCAATTAAAATTAGAGTTCATTAATGTATTTAGGAACATATAATTTAATGCATTTGCATAAATACGTTTCATGACTTATATAGTGGTAAATGGAAAGTTTTAATTCGATAAAATTAATGCTGTTTTTATTTTTTTATTTCATTTGAGGATTGGTGTGTTTTATAAACGCCAGGTTTGTTTCACAACACCGAACAAGACTGAATAGGATAGTAATTAAAAAAAAAATTATATTTAATAAAAGGGTGGAATATGCACTTCGGCTATTTCCCTTTTGAGCCAAAGTTGCGTATATATATTTTTCTCTAACAATGAGTCAGAAGTAGTATAACTTTTTTTTATTGCGTGAGGCCGACAGGCTTCGCGGGGACATTTTGAAATTTGTTATCTGTGTCTCTTCTTGTGTAAATTAACATTTTTATTGTTTTCGTGCATTTGAGAGTGACAATGAATGAATGGATGTATATGATTAGCGGGGTATACCATATTTTCTTTTCTTTTTTATTTTCTTTATTGTTGCTAAAACCATATCACATCATCAAGAAACCTGACAGTCACAATGACTGCATATGGAACGAATCATGGACATTTTGTGTCAAGGTCAAAGGTCACAGGTAATAAGCAACCAGCGCAAAGAGACAGCTTGTTCAGGAGTCCCTATGGTGGGAGCTCTGATGACATTCAATGATTATGCGTCTCAAGCTGGGATGTTGAAAAAAAAAGACCACACCCTGATCTCGCACTGTGGACTATGGTATTAGATTATGGAATATTATTTTTTTTATTTAATCCCCTAGATAAGTGTGAGAAAGGATTTAATTTGTGAAAATGAGAATGTATTTCTTGAATGTGTGTATGAATGCAGGTGTATATGCGTTTTGTGGAGTGAAGCTGAACATAGGAAAACACACAGATATAGATCTGACTCATGTTGATTTATTAGATAAATGAACTTTTACATTCAAGTTATTATACTTTTCTTGTTCGGTGAATTATATTTTGGAAATGGGAATAAATAGGTTATTTAATGTCTAGATTAGGTATTTTTGCCTACGCTCCACATGTGGTTCGCTGGAAGAGTGAATCTAGATAGATAAGTGTATTTTATGCTCATAAAGGGCATCCTTGGGGATTCCTTTTCGTATATCGTACAGGTATTAGGCGAGGATACTATGGCCCCAGGTATAATTAGTTTAATTGTCTAGTTTGTTTCATCCCTTTGTGATCACGATTGTATATGTGATCAATGAGACGATTGAAAGGTATTTTAATATGATAGGTAGTGTGAATCCACCCCCCCCATTATAAGTGTCAAACCCTGCAAGTCTCTTGCATAGGATGTTAGCCTGTGGAATTTAGCCATTTCCTTTGTGTGCAGGAAAGGGTGTGTGAACAGTGGATGCTAGAAAAGTGTATGCTAGAAAAAGCCATCTCTGAATCAATATAGTAATTTTTGACTCACTGTTGGTTAAACTCTGACGTAGAAATGTATCTGTATGCTGATTGGCTATAAGTTCTTTCAAATCTAATAAAAGACCTGTCTAAGGAAGGATATTTCAGACAGGACTGACGCTACATTGCTTTGTGGCTGATTTTGTTGTCTCTCGCCATGGTGCAGCGCCGCGCCCTGTTTTCAAATTTGATATATGAGAAGAAACTTGAAAAAGGTTTATTGAAATTTCATAAATGGTAATTATTATAGGGAGTTTGTTTTGTTTGCTTTAAATCCGAATTTATCAGGAAATAGCAAGATTTGGTTAGTGACTGAATGTGAGGAGTAAAGGATAGATTGTAGTCCAAGAGGACCCTGAGGCAATGGAGCTTGAGAGGTAGAGGTAATGGTGGCACCATTCACCTGAAGAGAAATTGGCGCAGGAATGGAGGCTTTAGAGGAAGGAAAGATGAGATGTTCAGTTTTAGAAAGGTTGAGCTTTAGGAAATGGGAAGTCATCCAGTCGGAGACAGCTGATAGGTCGGCAGTAATACGGTCCAACACCGGAGGAGAGAGATTGAGAGGAAAGGTAGATTTGGGTGTCGTCAGCATAGAGGTGATATTGGAATCCATAGGAAGAGATTAGGTTGTCCAAAGAGGCAGTATAGATCGAGAAGAGTAGGGGACCCCGAACAGAGCCTTGAGGTTCCCCAACTGAAAGAGGAACTTGTGGTGAAGAGACACCAGGGAAGGAGAAACTGAAGGAGCAAAAAGAGAGACAGGAAGAGGACCAGGAGAGAGTGATGCCACTGAGGTCAAGTTGACGTAGCGTGAGGAGCAGGAGAGGGTGATCACCAGTGTTGAATGCAGCGGAAAGGTCAAGAAGAATAAGGAGGGAGAAGTGACCTTTGGTTTCAGCGGCAACTAAATCATTAGTCACCTTGGTCAGAGCCGTCTCAGTAGATTGTTGGGAGTGAAAGCTAGACTGGTGCGGATCGAGTAGAGAGTTAGCAGCAAGAAAACTGGTGAGCTGGTTATAGACCAGACGTTCCAAGATTTTGGAGGCAAAGGGGAGCAGAGCGATGGAACCATAGTTCAAGAGGGAGGTAGGATCAAGAGATGGCTTTTTTAGAATGGGGTGATCAAAGCACGTTTGAATACAGAGGGGAAGATTCTAGAGGAGAGGGAGAGGTTAAAAATATATGTCAAAGCAGGGACAGTAACTGGTAGGACATGCTGAATAAGGTGTGAGGGGATGGGATCAAGTGGACAGGTGGTCGGTTAGGAGGACACAAGAAGTTCTGTTACATCCTCCTCCGAGACTGTAGAAAAGGAAGACATAGTAGAAGAGGGGGCAGGGAGTGAGGGAGTCAGTGGGGTAGAATGGTTAAAGGAGGAGGCAGTGAATGCAGCAGCATTGTTTGTTTTATATGTAAAAGCATATATTGCCTCTGCTGTAGAACAGAAAAAAAATATTTTGCATTTACTTTTTTCATTTTTTTCATTTTTACACATTACATGGTCATGTTTGGTATCATAGTAAAGACTAGACTCTGACCTTTCCAATGACACCTCACTTAACCTTGTGTGCTGTACAATTCAGGTAAGCAGGTTCCAAAGTCCTAAATTTTCAATTGACAATCGTGGTTCCAATTATCAAAAATTTCTAAAATTTAACTTTTAATAAGTCTGTATTATAAAACAAAATCGATTTGAGAAAAGGAGAGTTACCTCCTAGTGGTGAATAGGGATGAGCTGTTCGGTTCGGACGGTTCGGAGTTCGGACCGAACTTAGTCTGTTCATTCTGTTCGCGAACTCCGAACATTTCCGGGTGTTCGCCGCAAGTTCGACCACAATGCACCACAATGGACCACAATGCACTTTCCCACTGGCCTGAAGCTCGTAATTGGCTACAGCCTTGCACCTGACCACAGGTCTGGTGCAAGACAGGTTCAACAGCATGCCAATCACGGCTCAGAGTCCTGATTGGGCAAATTTTGCCCAATCATGGGCTCACAGAGCTAAGTCCCGCAGCACACTATATAAGGTTTCCACGCAGCACTTCTGCACACATTTGAGAGGAGATTTCATAGGAGATTGCTGTTGTGTGTTCTTACTGCCGGTCTGCCACGCTACTGGAGGGGATGGGGGGGTCTCATTTCTACCAAATATCTGGGAATTGAAGTGATGTGTGTCTTGTCACTGTCAGAAAGTATTTTGGGGGTCACGAATTTCTACAAAACATTTGGGAATTGAGGTGATCTTCTGTGTCTTGTCACTGCCAGCAAGTATTTTGGGGGTCACAAATTTCTACAAAACATTTGTGAATTGAGGTGATCTGTGTCTTGTGACACAGCCAGTACCACGCAGTATTTTGTGAGTCACAAATTTCAACAAAATATTTGGGAATTGAGGTGATCTGTCTCTTGTCACACAGCCAGTACCACGCAGTATTTTGGGGGGTTACTAATTTTTACAAAATATCTGGGAATTGAGGTGATCTGTCTCTTGTCACTGCCAGCAAGTATTTTGGGGGTCACTAATTTCTACAAAATATTTGGGAATTGTTATAATCCATGTGTTCTCACTGGCTGCCACCCATCAGGGGGTCTCACTGATTTATAGGAGGTTTCTGAGATTTGTAATCTGTGGCTTCTCACTGCCACCCATCAGGGGGTCACACTGATTTATAGGAGGTTTCTGAGATTTGTAATCTGTGGCTTCTCACTGCCACCTGTCAAGGGGTCTCACTGATTTATAGGAGGTTTCTGAGATTTGTAATCTGTGGCTTCTCACTGCCACCCATCAGGGGGTCTCACTGATTTATAGGAGGTTTCTGAGATTTGTAATCTGTGGCTTCTCACTGCCACCCATCAGGGGGTCTCACTGATTTATAGGAGGTTTCTGAGATTTGTAATCTATGGCTTCTCACTTCCACCCATCAGGGGTCACACTGATTTAAAGGAGGTTTCTGAGATTTGTAATCTGTGGCTTCTCACTGTCACCCATCAGGGGGTCTCACTGATTTATAGGTGTCACGTTCCCACATTCCAACCCTGTCTCCCTGCCCTCTGTATTCCTTATGTCTGTGTTTCCCTGTGCTGCTTTCCCTGACATGCAGCTCAGGGGTTAAGTTCATTGCTCGTTGAGCTTCTGCTGGTGATATGGGCTGATTACTCCCCTATATAAAGCCATGGGCCCATATCACCATGCTCTTGCATCCTGGTTCACTTCAGCTACAGATTTGTTCCTGAGAGCTCCCTGTTATTCTATCCTAGTTCTTTCTCAGTGTTTCCCCCTTGTCTGAGTTCTAGGTTTCTGATTGACTTCCTGGTATTGACCCTCTGGCCTGGCTGATGGATTTTCTCTGGTGCTATATCCCGCTTTGGCTCAAGGTATACATTTTGGTTTTGACCCCTGGCTTATTCATTGACCACTCTTCTCTGGACATCCCTAGCGGTTCTGTGCTTATCGTATTATTGTTGTGTGATCCTTGTAGACCACGGCTTTAGTTTATTGAAGTCTTCCCTGCAAGTTATTGAGTATATCTCCTTTAGGTGTCTGTGTTTTTCCCAGGACTCTGCACGGCTACAAGGTAACCTTTTTCCATTAGTGCAGATGCGGCCACTCTAAGGGCCGATCTATCAGTATAGGGCTCCTTCGGTATTAGCCGTGCAGAGGTCCCCAGTGCCTACTGTGGTTTATTTCCTTATCCTGATTGTTGTGTCACGAATCTCTGCGTATAGCGGCTTTTCCTCTTACATGGATCCTACTTGGCGCATGCCAGGTACCGCCATTGTGGCTGAACGTGACAATAGGAGGTTTCTGAGACTTGTAAACTGTGGCTTCTCCCTGCCACCCATCAGGGTCACACTGATTTATAGGAGGTTTCTGAGATTTGTAATCTGTGGCTTCTCACTGCCACCCATCAGGGTCACACTGATTTAGGCTAGGGTCAGACGAACGCATTTTCGCGTTGTCTGTGAAAAAGTGAGTTCGAACGAATGGACGCATTTTTTCACCGGAGTACGCGATAGCGGTCATACGATGCGCATTTGCGGCCGTGATTTTGTACGGATCATCAATAAAACCTTTGTGCATCTGGACGTTATGTTGGCCGGACATTAGCAGTGTCTGACATCTCCAATTCACGCACCACGCCGCTAGCGGACGCAGCGCACTCTGTACAACCGTACTAGAGGTTTTACGTTCTCGACAAAATGCGTTCATTTTCCACTTGCGTTGCGCAGCCGGACTTTTGTGCGACGTACTTCGTATATTGGCCGTCATTGCCTGGCACTTGCTGCTACTACGGCCGTGATTAAGTGCGCCTGCACGCGCGTTCGCACTGCGCTCGTCTGACCCTAGCCTTATAGGAGGTTTCTGAGATTTGTAATCTGTGGCTTCTCACTGCCACCCATCAAGGGGTCTCACTGATTTATAGGAGGTTTCTGAGATTTGTAATCTGTGGTTTCTCACTGCCACCCATCAGGGGGTCTCACTGATTTATAGGAGATTTCTGAGATTTGTAATCTGTGGCTTCTGCATGCCAGGTACCGCCATTGTGGCTGAATGTGACATAATGCAAGAGCCAACCATAAAGCCCGCAGAGTTGCGTAAATTGTTTGAATCCATGCTGCGCCTGTTTGGTGATTTCATGTCTAAGTGGAAGGGGTTAATGGACACAACTTTTCTCCCTTCTAATGATCAAGCTGTACTAGAAAGCAGGGTACGTGGTCCACTTTCCCCTGAGGAAATGAATAGAAGACGAACTGACAAGCTCTGTTTCTATTGTGCCAGTTCATTGCATTTTATTTCATGGTGCCCGCTCAAGCCAGTGCGTGCCGAGGCTGGCAAGATGCCAGTGCGCGCTGAGGCTGGCAAGATGCCCGCTGTGCCCACGACCCACAGTCGGGTCACCAAAGCCAGGTCCCATTATAAATCCAAAGTAATCAGACCCCTTGTACCGTCCAGGTTTAGGAGAGCCCTTCCTAGGGCAACCAGACCTGTGGAGGGGGCAACTGATGTTAATGACCTTGCTGAATATTCTGACGATGGGTCAGATGGTGCCAGGCCCCCTACTGGGTCAGATGGCATCAGACCCTG
Organism: Leptobrachium leishanense; assembly: GCA_009667805.1. Classification (NCBI taxonomy): domain Eukaryota; kingdom Metazoa; phylum Chordata; class Amphibia; order Anura; family Megophryidae; genus Leptobrachium; species Leptobrachium leishanense. The sequence goes on from RXON01000685.1 coordinate 115,110, forward strand.
CCATGTATCCAAGGTCAGACCCCCTTTACCGTCCAGGCCTAGGAGAGCCCTTCCAGGGGTAACCAGGTCTGTGGAGGGGGTAACTGACATCTCAGACCAGTCGAGTATTCCCCTTTTGATCCCGAGGTACAAATGGAGTTTGACTCCTTCTCGGCCAGGGAGTCAAAGGATGAAGCCATGGAGGTTATTCCCATTAATGCCTCTCGTATGTGGCCTTGCCAAACGGCCAGACACCCTAATGATGGTCCAGGGCGTAAGATTGGTACAGACTGTATTACCTGCAGTGCTGTACATTTATCTGCATTACCCACCGCACTCATAGTGCCAGGTGGCAAGGCCGCTATTATGGGGTCTGGCGATGGGGTCACAACCAAGGAGTTTGGTGGGGAAACCGCAATCATGTTGCCTTTTTCTAGCAGGGAAGTTGTCACGCCTGTGGCTGGCAAGCTTCCAGTTAAATCAGTCTCAAGCTGTGTGTCAGCGGTGCCAGTCCCAAGCTGTGTGTCAGCGGAGCCAGTCCCAAGCTGTGTGCCAGCGGTGCCAGTTCCAAGCTGTGTGTCAGCAGTGCCAGTCCCAAGCTGTGTGTCAGCGGTGCCAGTCCCAAGCTGTGTGTCAGCGGTGCCAGTCCCAAACTGTGTGCCAGCAGTGCCAGTCCCAAGCTGTGTGTCAGCGGTGCCAGTCTCAAGCTGTGTGCCAGCGGTGCCAGTCCCAAGCTGTGTGCCAGTCCCAAGCTGTGTGTCAGCGGTGCCAGAAACCCAGTCAAGCTGTGTGTCGGTGGTGCCAGAAACCCAGTTAAGCTGTGTGCCAGCGGTGCCAGTCCCAAGCTGTGTGTCAGCGGTGCCAGAAACCCAGTCAAGCTGTGTATCAGCGGTGCCAGTCCCAAGCTGTGTGCCAGTACCAAGCTGTGTGTCAGCGGTGCCAGAAACCCAGTCAAGCTGTGTGTCAGTGGTGCCAGTCCCAAGCTGTGTGCCAGCGGTGCCAGTCCCAAGCTGTGTGCCAGTACCAAGCTGTGTGTCAGCAGTGCCAGAAACCCAGTTAAGCTGTGTGCCAGCGGTGCCAGTCCCAAGCTGTGTGCCAGTCCCAAGCTGTGTATCAGCGGTTCCAGAAACCCAGTCAAGCTGTGTGTCAGCAGTGCCAGAGCTACATTGCAACACCACTGTACCCATGCCCCACAGAGAGTCCGATGTTTCCAAACCTCATGGTAAGGCACAGGTAGGCGAGCCTACTCCCACTGTTGCCTTGTCGTGTGGGGTGGTCACCAGTTCTAGATCTCGTTCAAGGAGAAGACTGGAAAAGGTGTCTAACCCTAGTCCCACTGATTCTATGTCCAGTCTAACTGATGCCAAGATCCCCATACCCCGTCATGTCCCTGAGGGCTATGTGCAGTCGCCCTTTGGACTGGTGTTCAGGAAGGACCACTGGGTTGCCATTCAAAGGAACACTCATAGACGGGGGCGTCTTGTGGAGGAGGATGACGACTCTGACTGGGACCTCAAAGGACTTTGGTGACTGGTGTTCGTGATCTGGTTTCCTGATTCTGTCTGTCATGTTTGTTGTTTTAGGTGCCCTGAGGTCACCTTTTTTGGAAGGGGCTACTGTCCCGTTCCCACGTTCCAACCCTGTCTCCCTGCCCTCTGTATTCCTTATGTCTGTGTTTCCCTGTGCTGCTTTCCCTGACATGCAGCTCAGGGGTTAAGTTCATTGCTCGTTGAGCTTCTGCTGGTGATATGGGCTGATTACTCCCCTATATAAAGCCATGGGCCCATATCACCATGCTCTTGCCTCCTGGTTCACTTCAGCTACAGATTTGTTCCTGAGAGCTCCCTGTTATTCTATCCTAGTTCTTTCTCAGTGTTTCCCACTTGTCTGAGTTCTAGGTTTCTGATTGACTTCCTGGTATTGAGCCTCTGGCCTGGCTGACGGATTTTCTCTGGTGCTATATCCCCGCTTTGGCTCAAGGTATACGTTTTGGTTTTGACCCCTGGCTTATTCATTGACCACTCTTCTGGACATCCCTAGCGGTTCTGTGCTTATCGTATTATATGTTGTGTATCCTTGTAGACCACGGCTTTAGTTTATTGAAGTCCTTCCCTGCAAGTTATTGAGTATATCTCCTTTAGGTGTCTGTTTTTCCCAGGACTCTGCACGGCTACAAGGTAACCTTTTTCCATTAGTGCAGATGCGGCCACTCTAAGGACCGATCTATCAGTATAGGGCTCCTACGGTATTAGCCGTGCAGAGGTCCCCAGTGTCTACTGTGGTTTATTTCCTTATCCTGATTGTTGTGTCACGAATCTCTGCATATAGCGGCTTTTCCTCTTACCTGGGCCCTGCTTGGCGCATGCCAGGTACCGCCATTGTGGCTGAACGTGACAATAGGAGGTTTCTGAGACTTGTAAACTGTGGCTTCTCCCTGACACCCATCAGGGTCACACTGATTTATAGGAGGTTTCTGAGATTTGTAATCTGTGGCTTCTCACTGCCACCCATCAGGGGGTCTCACTGATTTATAGGAGGTTTCTGAGATTTGTAATCTGTGGCTTCTCACTGCCACCCATCAAGGGGTCTCACTGATTTATAGGAGGTTTCTGAAATTTGTAATCTGTGGCTTCTCACTGCCACCCATCAGGGGGTCACACTGATTTATAGGAGGGAATTGTAATCTGTGTCTTGTCACTGGCTGCCAGCTATCAGGGTGTCTCACTGAGTTATACCAGAGTTCTGTAAATCTTTAATCTTTATACCAGAGTTGAATCAGAGTTCTGTATATATTTAATCTATATATCACTCACCATGTCTGAAAGAACAAAAAGGACAGGCAGACGCTCCCAGACACAGATAAGAAGGCAAGCAGCCTCTGTGTCGGGAGGCTGTGCCTCTGGTCGTGGTGGACGTGGTGCATCCTCTGCAGGGGCACGCTTGTCCTTTCTAACTGGTGCTGGCCATCTTCTTAAGCAGCAGCAACATACAGAGGATTTGGTGGATTGGCTAACCAGGCCATCCTCATCCTCCGAGTCCTCTGCCAGCCAGGCTTCTAGTGCTTTACAGTCCACCTCAGCTGCCAAAGCATCTAATGCAGCCTCCATGTCCACAGCTACTCCTGCTGTAGCCTCGCTATCACACACGGAGGAGTCAGCTGAATTGTTTGACTACAATGACAGTGACATGCTGCTTGAGGATGCGCAGCAAGTACAGTGCTCTGATTCAATCTCTGAGGTTGAGGAAGGGAGTATAATCAACCTAGAGGAAGGGGGTGCCAGTGATGACACACAAATAACTGGCACTCATGTTGCCCCAGCAGCTTCAGCATACTGCCAAGTTGGTTCCAGTGATGAGGAGATAGGGGGTGATGATGATGATGAGGTCACTGACTCCATCTGGGTGCCTGATCAAACAGAGGAATCAAGTGAGGAGGGGGAGGAGGAGGAGGCACAGCAAACACGAGGCACAACATCCTCTATGACCAACCGTAGCACTAGCCAGTCCAAGGCATCAGATGTCAGAGCTGCTCCGGTGCAGAGCGCTGTTGTCTCAAAGCACACACGCAGGAACTCTGCTGTCTGCTGGGAGTTCTTTAAGAAATGTGCAGCAGACCCCACCGTTGCTATTTGTAATCTGTCAGATGAGGCTTAAGCGTGGGAAAGACACCGGACACTTGGGTACCACGTGCTTGAAGCGACACATCCCGTTGACACAAAACATTGCGTAGGTCCTCCTCCTCCGTCTCTACCCCCACTGTATGTCCTGCCATGTCATTGCCTACAACCTCCACTGACAGGGATGATGCTACAGTAATGGATGTACCAAGTCCTTCCTCACAATGTGACAGCAACCCATCAGCTGATGATTTACGCAGTCAGATTACGTTGCCGCAGCTGCTGCAGCGTGAGAAAAAATATAGTCCCAACCTTCCCCAAGCACAGCGTCTAAATGCCAGCTTAGCAAAATTACTCGCATTGCAGCTGCTGCCTTTCCAGCTGGTGGAATCTGCTCCCTTCCGTGAATTTGCTGAATGTGCTGTACCACAGTGGCAGGTTCCAAAACGCCATTACTTTTCACGCAAGGCCATTCCAGCACTATAGCAGCACGTGGAAGACAATGTTATCGAGTCATTGGGAAAGGCAGTCAGCAGCAAGGTGCATGTGACTTTAGACACATGGTCCAGCAAGCATGGACAGGGTCGTTACATTTCCTTCACGGCACACTGGGTAACTCTGATTGCAGCTGGGAGGGATCCAAGATGGGGCTCTGTGCTGGAGCTTGTTCATCCACCACGCAACCAGAAAGCTGCTTGTATGAGGTCTGTCTGCTCCACCACCACCACCTCTCCCTCTTCCTACTCCTCCTTCTGTGTCTCTGGCGAAGTGGCAGTTAAACCAACGCCTGACAGGGTCTACGCAATGGCTCAAGCAAAAAGAAGCCATACTGTGCTTGAGCTGGTTTGTTTAGGGGACAGGAGCCACACCGGGCCAGAAATTCTGTCAGCTCTGCAGTGCCAGGTGCAGAGATGGTTAACACCACGCCAGCTTCAGCTGGGAATGATCGTCTGTGATAATGGCAGCAACCTTCTCTCTGCCCTACGCAAGGGTAAATTGACGCATGTACCATGCCTAGCACACGTCCTAAATCTAGTGGTACAGCATTTCCTAACCAAGTACCCAGGGCTGGCAGAGCTTCTCGGCCAGGCCAGAAAAGTCTGCAGCCACTTCAGACGGTCATTCCCAACAAGGGTTCGCCTGGCAGAAATTCAGAGAGAATTCCACCTTCCCACAAATTGTCTGATCTGTGACATGCCCACCAGGTGGAACTCGACATTAGCAATGCTGCAGCATCTGCACAAGCAGCAGAGGGCCATCAACGAGTACCTGTGTGAGTATGGCACAAGGACAGGTTCAGGTCAACTTGGTACCCCCCCCGCAGTGGCTAATGATCAAGGATGCATGCACTGTACTGTCACCATTTGAGGAGGCAACGAGGATGGTGAGCAGGGACAATGCATGCATCAGTGACACAATTCCTTTAGTGTTCCTGCTATAGCACACTCTGCGGGGAATTATAGATGTGGCTCTAGAGGCAGAGCAGCGGGAGGAAGAGGAGGCCTTCCCTAGCTCTGAAGGCCCCAGTCTTTCCGCAGACAGCATTCCAGCGGGTCCTACTCAGATCAGACAGGAGGAGGAGCAGGAGGAATATTTAAGTTGTGAGGGCATTGAAGGTGGGGATTCCTCAAGAGAGGGTTTCGTGTGCCCAGAAACACAAGGGCTAGTGCGTGGCTGGGAAGAGGAAGTGCACGATGGGGTCATCCTCATTGACCAGGAAGACTCGGAAGCTAAAGCCACCTCCAACCTACGCTGCATGGGCTCCCTTATAATGCAAAGCCTGCTAAAGGACCCCAGAATTCATGCTGTCAAGGAGAGGGATCATTACTGGTTGGCAACTGTGGCGGAATGGGGTATCCGCCTGCGATCCTGCTCTATCTGACCCTCTCTTTGGTGTTGCCAAGCCCGACTACCGAGTGGCACGGCACCCGGCGTCTCGAGCGGCTTGGGTAGAAGACTACGTGGCGGTGGAGATCTGGAGAGTATATGGGGCATCCACGGTGGAAATCCGCCCGACTACCGAGTGGCACGGCACTCGGTGTCTCGAGCAGCAGATCTACTGACCTTTGGAAGACTGGAGACGGTCTGCGTGGCGAACCGCGGTTCGGTAGAGTCTCCTTGAAGATGCGGGGCACGGCGCTGAGTCGAGGTCCCGATTCGGGGTGGTTGCGGTATCCCAAGGTACCGATCCAAGGTGGTGCAACGGCGCGGCGAATCGATGTTCTGCTGTGGAGTTAGAGTGACCCGTTCCTGGGCGGTGGTGATATATAGCTGGCGTGAAATGACAACACCAGACGAAGCTGCATGTATCAAACACTCAGATGAACTGACTTTTAATGAACAACGCCACTATTTATGCTGAAGTACAACAGTCATAATTTGCATACCCATACTAATTAGTAGCATACCCATACTAATTAGTAGCATACCCATACTAATTAGTTATGTCAGTTATTTACAATAAACATTCTTCACATTCTCTTAGCCTTCAGCTCACACAACGTTTGTACATCCATTGTTCCAGCACATCAGATTAAACACACACTATCAGAGATCCCTTAAATTAAACATGTAGCTAGATAATGGGGAAAATCCCTGACGCATAAATTACACAGCAGCAAAACTTGTTTACTAGCTACAGAAACACACATTTACCTACAGTAATATAAGTATGTTTTAAAACCAAAGCTATGTCATTTCACTAAACTAAATTAAACTAAAACCAAACGATGTAAAGTATATTTAAAATCACACGATATAAATGACCATAAAGTCCTTTGAGGTTTGAAGCATGGAGCGTTACCTCAGCTCCATGACATAGGTCCTTTTAAAAAATGTCTTGGGTTTGAGTCCTTGGGTCATTCCGTGACAGCAACCCTTCTTGATCCACGATACAAGGGTAAAGTTGCAGAGCTCATCCTGCCTGCACAGAGGGAGCACAGGATGAAAAAACTTGAGGACACTCTAAAGCGACACTTGTGTAACACCTTTCCAGGCACTGGTTTTTAAATTTTTTTTAGTCCTCGATGCCCAGGGACGTCAAATGTAGGTATCCATTGCCAGCGTCTTCACCATATGGTGCAGGACTACCTAGGAGCAAGGACAGACCTGGATACCTTTCCAGCAGATGATCCACTGGCTTACTGGGTGTTGAGATTCGATCACTGGCCAGAACTTAGCCAATATGCTTGCAGCTACTAGGTTGCCCTTCATCTAGCGTGCTTTCTGAAAGGACGTTCAGTGCCGCTGGAGGTTTTGTCACAGACAAAAGAGTGCGTCTGTCCTCCAACTCAGTAGACCGGCTGACATTTATAAAAATGAATCAGTCCTGGATCAGCAGTTATCAATCCCGTGATGCTGACGTAACGGAATAGATCGGGGATGTCTTCTGCATTCACAAAACCTCCAGCACTGAACTCTTCCACAATACCACAAAAGGGTTACTGTGTGAAGGCACTTGCTGCCATGAAAGGCACAATATCTGGGTGAGCTGACGCCTTGACCAGATGCATATCTCTTTTAATATAGGATCGCAAGGTCCACCCCTGCATTCTTCCACAATACTACAGAGGGGTTACTGTATGATAGTACTTGCTGGCCTAGCAGTCTGGCACCAAAAGCACAATATCTGGGTGCACTGACGCCTTTACCAAATGCATATCTTTTTAATATAGGACCACATGGTCCACCCCTGCATTCTTCCACAATACCACGGGTTACTGTATGAATGCACTTGCTGGCCTGGCACCAAAAGCACTAACGCCTTTACCAGATTCATATCTTTTTATTATAGGACCACAAGGTCCACCCCTGCATTCTTCCACAATACTACAGAGGGGTTACTGTATGATAGTACTTGCAGGCCTGGCACCAAAAGCACAATATTTGGGTGCACTGCCACTGACGCCTGTATGAGATTCATATCCTCAGAGGGGTTACGGTGTGACGGCACTGTTGCCGACGCTAAAGGCCCAATTTTAAAGCACCTATTGTTACTTTCATCCAAAGCCTGCATAGGTTTCACCATAATTTAGCCAAAAAATCACTAAACTTTTTCTGCGTGTCCGAAAATGTCTCCTCTTTTCATACAGACTGCCGCCCCAAGCAGTTGTTTATGGATAGATTAAAGGAAAAGCATTTACCGTCATTTGAAATGTCATTTTTTTGTTTTTTACATATTTCTATACATCCTAGAAATCCGCCACTTCACGGGCAGGTTATGGGGACCTCCTAGGGACGATATTTTAAGGAATTTTTTTTTATTTTTAACCCTTATTTCATGGAAAACTCACTGTCCCTTTAAAAACGTTTTTTTTTTACTTTTTGTCCTTGTTTCCTGTCCCACATGGGCACTACCTGGACCCCCATACACCTTTTATGGCAAATATCTAGCATATATGCCCTCTTGTAGGGCACTCTAAAAAACCGAATTTTCAGCCCCATTGACTTGTATTGAGTTCGAATTCGGGTTCAGGTTCGGATTCGAACATTTGGAAAGTTCGGGTTCGAATACGAACCAAACTCGGGGGTGTTCGGCTCATCCCTAGTGGTGAACACCCTTAAAAACACACACAATTGAACAGTTAGGGTATGATAATTTATCTTGCTAAATTATGAAATTTACAATATTCTTCCCAAGATTTCTCTCTGCTTCTAAATGATTCAGAAGCCAACCTTCATGGGTTGGTGGATATATAAAAATACAGAGAGGAGAAAAATAATATTTAAACAGTTAGGGTATGATATCTTGCTAAATTTTTATGAAATTCACAATATTTTTCAAAAGGTTTATCTCTGTTTCTAAATAATTCAAAAGGCAACCTTCATGGGTTGGTAGGTATGAAAAATTGCAGAGAAAAGAGAAAAAAAAAAGGTATTGTTTATCTCGATTTCAACAACATGGAAGCCAATGCAGGGATTGCTCACCCTCAGTTTGTAATAAAAGAAAATGGAAAATACAAGTCAAACAAGAGATCCATTATTCTGTTCACTTCATTCCAACAAAGGAGCTTGCAATTTAACAGACAGGGTATAATTTTGTATGATTTTGTCAATTTGCCTTGCTTGGTTTCATGGAGCTCTCTATATTCTCAAAAAACTGATCTCTATATCTAAATAAGTCAGAATCCAACCTTCATGGGTTGGGGAATTAGGACAGTAAGGAGAAGAAGAGAAGCATCTACAGTAAATTCACCAGCAAAAAGGCACATGAAAAGAGGAGGCGCTCCCCATCATCTTATTGTGATAATATACAAAAAGAAAAGAAAAAAGGAATTTTCATGCAAGAACCCTAAATCTGTTTGCTTCATTCAAGCAAATATATTCATACCAGTATAGATACTCAACATGTTTCGCTACTTCCTCGTAGCGTCATCAGGAGTTATGAAGTGTTCTATGTGTAAAGCAAGAATGGACATCCTTAAAAGGCTCCTAGGTTTTTATACCTTTCCTAATTTTCTAAATCAAACACAGTTGTGTAGGTCAATGGCACTTAGGCCGCCCACTGGGTCTTCATTGGTGTATTTGTATGATTGGCAGATCTTTTTGCCAATGTCATTATTTTATTTCAGTTGCTAACTCAAAATAATCCTTCCTCCCATCTGGAATAGTCTTTAAACATAGCAGAAACCGAAAACAAAGACTTTAAACACCGAAGGTTCATAACAAAGTCATGTTATCGGCGCTTAATCTCTTTCTATCGGCCACCCTACAAATTCCCCATGTACATGTTGTTTTACATTTATTCATTAATATGCCATATATTTAAGGATTTGTAACGCCGGTGTATAAGTTTTAATAGGATTGTATCTCTGATGTTATTTTACCCTCTTCCAATAGAAATTATAAAGCAAGTTTCCTCCATATTAACATTCCATCAGCTGCACTTTATATTTATACGTATCTCACCATCCACGTAGCTAGAAAGCATATATATTGAATTCAAAACAGCATATGCTTTACAATTTTTATACAAAAAATCATGAGTTGGACGACAAAAAGGATGTGTATGTGAAGCCCTCATTAAGACCTTTGGGGCTGAGTGTTTGCAATTTATTTATCCACCATGCTTCTTTTTGTTGTCATTTTTGATCTAGATCTCCCCCTCTTTCAGTTTGAGTGACTTGATCGATTACCAAAAATCTGACATGATCTGATTTATTTTCATGACATATGCGTAAATGTCTCGAGATGGGGGTTTCTCTTAGATAGTGTACTGATCTGATGTGTTCGAGTATCCGTACACGTAATTGGCGGATGGTTTTGCCCACATAGAGAAGTCCACAGGAGCACTGTAATAGATATATAACTCCTTCAGATTTACGACTAAATGATTTTTTAACTTTAAAGTTGTTTTGATCAATGCTATCGTTAAAGGTATGGGATGGTGCAGCAATGTATTTACATGCTTTACATTTGCCACATTTACGTGTCCCGTAGTATGTTTGTGTAAGCCATGTTATATTGTTTTTATTATTTTGCGATTTTGTATTATAATGGCTATGGCAGACTTCATCACGAATATTTCACCCCCGTCTCGTGGTAAATGTGGCAGTTGGTGAGACTACGTTCATTAGCTCTTCGTCAGCTGTCAAAATTGGCCAATATGTTTGTAGAATTGATTTTATTTCACCATTAGTCACATCATAATCGCCAATTAATCTAATCCTGCCAGTTTCTCATTTCTGTATCGTTTCTTTAAGTAATATCTCTCTCTTGTTACTCAGAGCTCGATGAAAGGCTCTTTTCAGCACTCTTTGTGGGTATCCCTGTTGTCTAAATCTGGCACGTAAATCCTGTGCCCGTACCAGGAACTCTTCCAAAGTAGAACAGTTCCTCCTTAGTCTTAGGTATTGCCCCACTGGAATGCCTGCTTTAAGGGGAGAGGGATGATAACTCTCCCAATGTAATAGATCGTTAGTTGATGTGGGTTTTCTGTAGATTGTACTATTAATTTTTCCATCGGTTTTCGATTTGATAATGCTAATGTCAAGAAAATTCAGAGATGTAGTTTGTGTCTCAGATGTAAATTTCAAATTGAGTTCATTGTCATTTAGCTTTCTACAGAAGGAGGTGAATGTTTCCACATCTCCTGTCCAAACAATTAGAATATCATCAATAAACCTTTTCCAGATCAAGATCTTTGAGGTATAAATTTCCATTTCAGGATGGAAAACATAATGTTCCTCCCATAGTCCTAGGAAAAGGTTTGCATACGATGGTGCACTAGATGTCCCCATTTTAGTGCCCCAGATTTGGAGATAAAATTGCCCATCGAACAGAAAGAAGTTTTTTGTCAAAATGAATTTCAACAGTTCTAACAGAAAATCAATCCGCTGTGTGGAAAAAGTTGTCTTATTCATTAGAAAATATCTCGTATGCCGACCCCTGCATTAGACGACATAGAGCTCTTTCTCCAGACGGCTAATCTCCCTTTTATAACTACCCCTCAGATTACAGGTTTGCTGGCTGCGTTCACAGAGGAGGAGGTATATAAGGCTATTAAGGCGCTCCCAAAAAATAAAGCTCCAGGTCCCGATGGTTTTACGAATCTGTACTACCAGAAATTTGCTTCCTCTCTAGTCCCGATTCTTACCCTTGTTTTTAATAATATTAAAGATACCGGCATTATCCCTTCGGAGATGCTGCAAGCGACAATAGTCACCCTGCCTAAACCTGGTAAAGCCCCGACACATTGTGCCAATTTCCGTCCCATCTCCCTATTGAATGTAGATGCCAAGTTATATGCTAAATTGCTGGCAAATAGATTGGCCCCTCTACTCCCCTCTTTGATTGCGAATGAGCAGACTGGCTTTGTCCCGGGCCGCCAAACGTGTGACAACACCCGACGGTTTTATGATATACTCGACCTGGCCCATAGGACTAACAGTTCTGGACTCCT